>MU227134.1:4343067-4354487 GCA_018584345.1 Thuja plicata
CCTAATGTTGTCACATTCCATTAAGGAATGCTTAGCAACTCAACCCACTTGAGAAAGTCCACTTTCTCAAGCTTGACTTCCTTAAAGTCCATTTTCTCAAGCCACTCTCTTACACTCTACCTTGCTTTTATAAGGCCTTCATTAATACCTTATTAATGAAGATGCCTTAAGCATATTTCTCTCCCATGCCTTATTAATGCCTTGGGCATTAATGGCTCTTACACCTCCATTAATGAGCCCCTCCACTCATTAATTCACCTTGTCCCCCCTCTCTCTCTCATTCTTCTATAAATAAAAGCCATTTTTGAGAGTAAATAAGCCTTCACCCTAGATTGTAAATGCATTGTTATGCTGCTAGATTAATGTTAGAATCATATTTCACTTATTATTCCATGCTTGTTCATTGTTAAATATTCACATGCTTAGAGATAGAATGCTTGTTTATCATCTTTTTAGCTTATTTTTAACTAAAAATCCTTCATGCTAGGTTGTATTCGTCACTGATTGTAGCATATTCTAAGGGCTTATATGTTACTAATCACACTCTTCCTAGTTAGCAGGAAATAGGTCGATATTAGGTGGTTTTACATGTTTGTCTAATCATTTTGAACTAATGAAATGACTTATTGAGTGTTTGTGTCTTGCTTAACAGGTTCCCAAATGCACACGCACATTTTTGGCACCCACCGAGGGGCCCGATTTTCAACTTGGCCTTGTTTACTAACACTTTTTTGCCAATTTGCATGCTCAGGATTCAGACACAGAATCATTTTTAATCATTCAGGATCGCATCCCAGATACGCCATCGCACCGCGGAAAAGTCAGATCGCATACGGGATTTCTCGGGTCGTATCTGGTTTAAGCTCGCATTTGGTCAACAAGGGATCATATTTGGTGAATAAGCTCGCATACGGTATACTATGTCATATTTAGTAAAATCTCAAGATAGCATCTAGTTAAAAAGTTTGAGCATCTCGTTTGCCTAACCCCTAACATTCTAACAAGTGGTGTTTGTGGTATTTTACAGCTTAACAAGTGATTGCAGGTTATTTTTGGAGGTTTTCATGGAGTTGAAGTAAACAAATACTAATGTGGTTTTATAGGTTGCCAACCCCCATCTTGACTTCTATTTATTTGCTTTCCAAACTTAAGACCATTTCTCCACTTGATAAAACAACTAGATATTATGCTCTTTTCCTCTTGAGGAGAATCAGAAATTTGGACATTGTCTTATCATTTGTGATGAAATTGGGAGTAAATGAACAAGCAAACAAATCACTTAATTCTTTTTTGGATAGTAACTGAACAAAACAAAGCACTAAATATATGGGATTAATTGAACAAGTTCAATCGTATAAATTTCTTTTGGAAATCAGAAATTAAACAACACAAATCATTAAATCATTGTGGTAATTGAACAAGGCAAATTTTCCCTTTCAAGCATCATGTTTTCTTTAAAATAGGAACAACTAAATTGAGCTCAACATAGCTTGAGGGAATGAATTTTTTTTTAAGTGCTTTGGGAGAAAACGGCATGGACTAGGAGAGTATGCTCTTCTTCTTTTGAAGAATCAGAAATCTAGAAATCCTAAGCTAGCCAATCCTGGTTACATATCATTTAAATAGTAGAGGGCCTGTCGGTTGAGGAAAAAATCTCCAGGGAATGACCCAAGTGAGGAAATGTCTTACGCCGACCCTTCTAACTCACTATAAATAGTTGCTTCCTTGTAGGCCAAAGCCTCAGAAGAGGAAACTGGTTTTGTTCTTGGAATTTTGACATCATTCCTTGAACATATCAGGGTATATATAGAGTGGGGCCACTTGAATCTTACTTCTGAGACTATATATATTCAGGTACTCATAGGGCTATACACCTCAATTTTTCCTTGTGAAATTCTATGGGGGAGAGTTTCGAGTGGATTGCCCAATAATTTATAACAACTTCAACTGAAAAAATACCCAATTCATCCCCGAAAGGGTGATAATCTTTGTGCAAGGCAAAAAGTAATTGCCCCAAGACACTTGTCATATCGTGCCCTCACTTGCGTTTAGAGTTGGCTAATACAACATCATGACTGGAGCCATTGCATATTTGGTGATGGCTGTATTCTAATTAGCATTTGAGTGTGTACCTAAGTCAACTAGCAAAGATTTTCATCCTTTACCTAGAAAATAGGACAAAGTGAATGTTTGTTTCACCCCTTAACAAAGAAAAACTGTTTGACGTGTCGAAAAGCTCATTAAAAAGATAAGCTCCTCAAAAAAATAAAAAAATTTTAAACCCTAGAGTATAAGTGTTTTACACACCTTACGATACCTGTTGACGAAATCTAGAAACAAACACCTTCACGCACTTCAAAAATGAACTTTTCAAAACTGACCCAAATCGACAAAGACATCATAAAATCGTATCTTATTTTTCCCAAGTCGCATATGGTATTTAGGATCGTATTTGGTATTTAGGATAGTATTTGGTCAACAAGAAGCCGTATCCAGATTCTAGGATCGTATCTGGTAACATCAGAGGCTCGTATTTGGGAGCTCGCATTCAGGATAGTGGGCATTTGTAGTTTCTTAGGATACCCTTTTTTCTCTTTATCTATTTTCTGTTGTCTCTTCTGGTCTCCCTATTGTTATTTCAAAATGATTTCAAAACGTCTATCTTGCATGCTTAGTCAGTCTTTCACGATTAGTTCAATATGTGTGGTCTACCCATTTTCTATCAACAACTTGGTTCCTAGCTCACTATCAGGGCATTCTAACCCTCTGACACTGGAATCATTTACATCCACCAACAACAAATAGTTACTTCTACCTAGACATGCCCACTTGAACAATATGAAATCCTTACTGGCACTATTGGAAAATGTTAACAAAGTTGAGGAACAAATTTCATGGTTAACACAAGACGCAACCAGTACACAACTAAAGGATCAAAAGTGCCTCTTAAAACACCACACTTTCAAGGAGAAACTTCTCGCAGTTCCCTTTTTAATCTAGATTCACCTCTAATGGATAGCAACACTAACGAATGGAGTAAGGCCTTTGAGGGTTATAATGATGGAAAACAAGCACAATTCGAAGGCACGGAAGAGGAAGAAAGACCCAAGTTTGAACATAATCCGTTTAGATCTGACAGTGAAGAGGAGATTCCTGAAGACGAATACAAAAAAATTAAATAAAGCAAACAAATCCACAAGCTATTGGAATGGATAATTGGTGATGATAAAGAAAAATACTTCCTCCATCTAGCATCCACAGGTGTCAAGTTACCTAAAGCTTATGATGTGGAAAAACTCAAGGAGAAGGAAGTACCAAACCCAATATCTATTCTCACCAAACATATCAATCTAATGCAAATGGAGCTCATGAACCTCAGACAAGAGAAGGACAAACCTAAAAAAAAATACTCTTTGGATGCAATTTGTCCATTTCCTTTTGATAAGAGTATCACTATGGTCCCATTTCCTCCTAATGTGGCAAGACCAAAGTATGACAAGTACATAGGAGAAACTGATCCACACGACCATGTAAGAGAATTTTGTGCTCTAAGCATTGAGTTCATGCACGAACCCACTTACCTCATGCGCCTATTTCCAGGAAGTCTAGGAGGTAATGCCATGGAGTGGTTTTCAAAATTGAGCCCTAAGGTCAAAACATTCAAGGAGTTGATGCAACGGTTCATTCAACATTACTCCTACAACATCCAACATGATGTCAATATGATAGATCTATGTAACACCAAATAGAAAACTAGAGAATCATTTACACACTTCCTACAAAGATGGAGGAAGATTTTTGCATGATATTCAAGGGTCATTCCCGAAATGGAGAAGATGGAAATCTTCATTAATAATCTAGTGCCTGAATTGAGCTATGCTCTACAAATACAAGATTCTCCTAGCTTTGATAGGATGATTAAAAATGCCCTCCGTATTGAGGAAGTCATGGTCAAAAAGGGAGAGATCACCCTTCAAAATGAAAACAAAGGCAGTAGCTCCAACTCCAAGCCTAAATGGTGGAAGCAAAAGAAAAATATTGTTAATGACGGAGTAGTTGATGCCTCTAACATTCATTCTAAACCCGAAGCATTCAATTTCACCAATGGCATGCAATCAAACAAAGAGGCTAAAGCAACACCTCCCAAGGCAAACAATGATAATAACAAGGAATGAACCTGGACTTCAAAACCCCAAAGAACATTCACTCCTTTGGGGGAACCTCTTGAGACCATCTTAAAAACATTGGTGGATAACAAAGTTCTCACGATTCCTGATTCTAAACTGTGGGAACCAATGGTCAAACCCAGGTGGTGGGATGATAACTCCTATTGTATCTTCCACAAAAACAAGGTACACAAGACTAATAATTGTCTCAAACTTAAGCATGTCATCTAAGACCTCATCGAAGGAGGTAAGATCAAAGTTGATGAACATACTACCAATGAGGAACATCTGAAATTTAACAAACCCTTTCCTAATTATAATCAAGGAAAAACATCTAAAGGGAAAGGTAATGAGGTAAACTACACCTATTCCAAGAGTGACAATGTGATCAATATGCTCAGCATTAAAACTGACTCCGTCAATGTGGTCATCATTAAAGGTGCCTCATCCTCCTCAAATGCTATAACATAAAGCCAAGCACAATTTACAATCAACATACCTCCAAAACTGACATCAACATCAAAGGTTCCTATTGTGACTATTCCTAAACCAGCAGCAAAACATGTGGTCACTATCCCCGGAGCAAAATATGACTTGGTAGACCTATTGGTTGTATTCCTTGTTTTGGCAGTTTTCCTGGTTCCCTGTCCTTTTCTCTGTGATCTGGTGTTTTTAAGTCAGCTATCTCTCATTCCTTTTTGCTTTACCTATGTCAAGTTTTCAGGTTTTCAAGTTTGAACCTGTCTCAATTTGCAAAAAACCCTGAAAACCCTAAGCCTTCCAAGTGTTAAAAGTTGAAGAACAAACCCTAAGTCTATTTCGCTTATGTTTCGATGTTGCTTTTTCAGTCCACTTAAGTCATGTGTTTTAATCAAATCGCTTTGTCGTGTTACCCCAAACGAATATTCCCTAATCCTTCCCGACTTGGCGATTTTCTTTTGTCGCATGGTCTCATTTAAATTCAGTATATTCCTTTGGCATTACGAGAGTCTGCGATTTCTTCATGTCGTGTGGTCGTGAGATAACTATGTAATAAAGAATTATGTAGAGGAGACCCACTGATTGGTCGGGTAATCGCAAGAAATTCTCAACATTTATTGAAATGTCTTTAGACTTCACGATTACCTCATGTCACGTTGTCTCTAAAAGGATCCAAGTTTAAAAGTTAGGCAAAGCCTTCAGTCACATAGTCTCGAGAAGGAATGGAGGTTAAGATATTTTGACCGAGACTTCACGACTGACAGTCTGAGGTTTAGAGTAAAGCGTAGTTGGGTTGTCGCCAGTTTTAGATTGATGACTCAGTTTTCCATTGAGTGATAAGTGAACAAATGATTTTTTGACATGTGTCATAAGGTGAGTGGTTATTAAAGGTTTATCGCATGGTCACTAGAAGGAGAGAATGGAATCAGCAACCACGAGACTCTGTGCTTTGCTTTTTGTCGCGGGATCTGAGAAAGATTTAAGGGTATAAAGGAATTTATGGCGATTAAGCGACAGCCATCAGATAAAGAGATCAGAGGATCCAATGGTGGTCGCAAAGTCTGAGAACAAAAGTGTGCGAAGGGAAAAGTCCTCCCGACTTGGCGATTAAGGTATGTCGCGCATTCGTTAGATTAGAAAAAAGGGCACATTTAACTTATCATGTTTGAATTAAACACTCAGGTTTTGTATTCTGCGATTGCGCGACTTGGATTGTCGCATAGTCCTGAAATGAAATGAAAACGCTCAGCAACTAGGAGATAACCATAAATGGTTAAAGGCAATGGTTAGTCGCAAGGTCTCAAAAAAGATAAAGAGTTAGTGTTAACTATGCGCGACTATGATTTCTGTAGGGTCACATGATCGCCAGATGGTGACTTGGGTTAGCAGAGGAAAGAAAGTATATTGTCGCAATGTCTCGAAATAAACTATGGGTTAGTGACTGAGGTCTGCAACAAAGAGATAAAGTGTAGTCGCATGGTCCCCTGATCCAAAAATATAAAAATGGCAACAGTTTTTGATGTGATAGTATGAATCATTCGATAACCAATCACAGGCTTGTATTTTGATTGCTATGCAAAAAGAGTAGCTAAGATGTAAGACAGTTAGAAAATCACAGCGTGACATGTCAGCTCTTTTTAAATTCTGTAAGGTTTTTCCGAGGATTCACTTTTATGAATTTGATTTCCTATCATGCTCATGCAACTACGGCTAGGTTTTCATTCAAGTTCACAGTATGTCGAATTAAAGATAGAATTGATGTTTCCAAATTATGAGCTGCGTACTTTGAATGATGGCTATAAGCAGTTGATAGTGCTTTCATTTTCATTCACCGAGTTTTCAGATTTCAGAGCCCAAAGTGTTAATTTTTCAGAGAGAAGAGATATTTTGCTCAGTTTGCAGTATTTTCAGAGTTGATCAATAGGTCCTAAGTCTCAAAAAATTGTGCACAAGACGGTCATCCAATCTCAAAAATAGATTTGTTTCAATATCGATAAGAAGCAAGAGATTCAAGGCACTGCAAGTATGAGCAGAACTGTTAGTGTTGCTTCCACAAGTGGAGGAAGTGAGGAAGAGCAAAAGGGAAAGGCAAGTTTTTCTGATGAATTCCTTAGGTTACTTCCTGGTTCTACACAAAATAAGAGAGCAAATGCAAATGTGCTCTTGGATGACTATCACAATATCAGAGATGCTGATACTTCAGGGACAACAGGTTTCTCATTGTTTAATTATTTCTATAAAAATTCTAATAAGGCTATCCCAGTCTCAAACCCTTGGACTTGTGGACTAGCCAGATTAATTATCCCTGATGTTTACATAGATGTAGACTTGTTCTTAGAACTAGCCAATCATTACGATGTTTTGTCTAAAACAATCAGAAGGGATGATGGCACTGCCCTGTTAATATTAAATAGAAATTCATTCATGCAGGGTTTTGGCTGGTTTAGCACCATGTCTACCAAAATTGACATGACAAAATAGCAGCATAGATATAGTTTGAAGCCTGGTAATGCTAAAGGCATATTGTAGAAACACATGTTGAAAGAAGTGAAAAAGTACTTGGATCCTATGGCTGGGACAAGCCCATATTATTACAAGGATCTACACTTCTACATTAAGTATATCTCCTATGCCCTATGTAGAGTGCTAGGGATAGATGGAGAAGCAGAAAAAATCAATGCTGGAATCCTGATGATGGTGCTAGACTTACAAGAGGTGCATTCAAGCACCAGTTATAATTATATACAACACATCATTGATGAGATGCATGAGGGTTTCATTGCAACCCATAAAAAGTTGAAGGACCCCAAGGAGAAGGAGCCCAAATTCCTTCACTATTCCATGCTCATGCATCTCATGTTGTACTTCAATTTTGTAATCATGGACACCAACAATTTGGCCCCACAAAAGTTTTACCAGGAAGGACCTAATCCTATCCAATTTTGGGTGAGGGTTTGGAATTACACATCCAAGGACTGTGATTATTGTGCTTTTCAGAATTGGATTGTGTATCCAATAGTACAAAGTCTTGGAGTCAGAAGAACAAGAATCCCATTAAAAGTCATACAACTGCTTAGGCCCTATGATTATACAGATAGCTGGCCTGGAAAGCATAATTGGGGTGATTTCTTCTTGGAGGAGAATTATACCATTATCAGGGTATATGGGTGTAGTCACCCACCTCATCTCTTACCATATTATGTACCAGAAAGAGTAGCTACAATGGAATTCATATAGCAGCTATTGTTAACAGATAACGAGCACTTTGCACCACACAAGAAGGGGACTCTAACCCCTAGGCAATTCAAGATTTTAAACTTCACAATTGGAAAAGGTGTTATTGATGCAGTGAGTCAGTGGCTAGAAGGATGCAGAATGAGGGCAGCCCCTTATAGATATATTGAACCAAAATGCTTCATGGCAGGGGTTAGGAAATTGTATACACCTACAATCCCCAATACTAATGTCCACTGTGAGTGCATGGAAGAAGATGCAACAAGGAACATCCTAGATGAGGATGAAATTCAAACAAGAAGAGTTAGGATTCAAGAATTGTTGAATCTTGAAAGACAAATTAAGAAGAATGGGATATCTTTTGGGGGTTTTTACCCTAATCTCCCATATTTTGATAAAATCAAGCACATGATAGACAATTACTATGTGCTAATAGAACAGTTAGATACTATTCTTGATAAAAAAGGTGCTCAAGAGCTGGACCATTCAGAGTCCGAATGTGATAGCAGGAGTGACAGTGATTATGCACGTCCTGCTAGAGATCTTCCACCACAACAAGATGTTGCTGAGATATCACAGCTGGAAGGGGCTGAGTGCCACATTATTGACTTAATAGTTGCTACCCAACCAGATGATTTAGAAGAGCCTGCTGCAAAGAGCCAAAAATTGGAAGTAGGTCAGCCTTTAGTTTAAAGACAAAGCAAGAAAAAGGACAAGGCTAGGGCCTTAGTACCAGGGAATAGGTTATATGACCATAACCTAAGGAAATCAATCAGGGAAGGCAAGAAGCAACAGCCTGACTTGGATAACAGTGTTGAGTTGCCACTTAAGGCCTGTGTTGATGAGAGATTGATTCATCAACATAAATTTTTAAATGATGAAAGCTTTGTCAAAACAGAGGAGTTTAAAGAATTCCTAAGATGGAATAAGACAGAGCAGATAAGATCACAGTTGACATTAGATGGGAAAGAGACAATAACAAATGAATCTCTAGTGGCTTTACAGTCTTATGACCCTGAAAATGAGGATATTTCACCCGAGGATGCTAGGAAAATGGTGCTAGGAAGTGGAATACTATTGGCTGAGGGATGGGATTTGGCATCTTCCCTCATCATAGACCAAATCAGAAAAAAACCAGATTTAAAAATGGCTAGTGAGGTCCAGATGGGAGATGTAATAAAAGGATTTGGGTATAGCCCAAAATCCCAAGCTTTTACAATGTGGAGCCTGTGCCCAAAAGACCAAAAGCCCCAACTGGTAAATATTCAAGAACATATGGTTGGCAATCAAATGGTCTGGTCTGTATAGAATATAGGAGATTTGGAGATCTCCCAAATCATGACACATTGGGCTCACTTGAATGAGGAAAAAACTAAACAATTGTCTGATAAGTGTAGCAATTTATTAGAAGAGACAAGTGCATTGTCTAAAGACAGGGAGATGTGTCATATACAATTGCACCAGCAGGATCAGGTAATCAAGAAATTGCTGAAAGAGTTAGAAGAAAAACCTGAGGTGGTATATGTACCTGCACAACCACCACCATTGCAAATTGAAGATAATCCTAAATCAGAGGAGGCTGTTCAATAGGAAACTAATGAAGAAAAGGGAAATGCAATTGCTTTGAAAGCATTGAAGGGTATACTACAACATAGAATTGAGATTCTAAAGGATAAAAATGATGTTGTACTCAATACATACAATAAATTGCCAGCTTTGCATACGGAGGTAATGGGGTACCTTTCTATTTTGAACCCTTACTTTACTAAATGGTCTGCTAGGGTAAAGTTATTTGAAAATTTAGCATCTTTACAAACCCTAAGACCAGATTTTTCTGAAATAGTAATTGAAGTTGAAGATGAGATCAAAAGAGTCAATATTTCTCTCTAATTCTTTAAAGGCAAATTAAACCAAATAGAGGTTAAGCTAAGCCCCTTTTCAAATGATTTTAATAAGTTTATTCCTTCCTTAAGTGGAGCTGATGATCAAGTAAAGGCTGTAGATGCCTGGAAGAATGAATTTGACAGCAAGATGCCTGGTGATGAGGTATTTCTCTTGGGATCAGATGTTGATATTGAAGGATTCAATAAAATATTAGATAAAGCTTTCAAAGTAGAGACTGACATCAACAAATTCCTGCTAGATGTCAAGAATATCACTGATGCTAGATGGGATAGACAAAAGGTGTAAGTAAAGAGTACTCAAGACTTTAAGTGGCCATCGGATGATGAAGTGAAAGTATGGGAGTTGATGACCACGCCCAAGAGAAAGAAGCTAGCAGTAGAAGAAGAAATCTTGGACGAGGAGTAAAGGTGAACACCTGGCACTGCACTGTTTGAGATAAGAGGAATAGTTATTGAAAAAGGAGAATGTAGATGAGTATGCAAGCATGACTATCTAGACTCAGCATAAATACTACCAGCTACCATCTATACAAATCTGATTACAGTCACCAGATCGGGAGAAGAATAAAGAATATCTGTTTCCATCTTTTGACTCGATCGCTCCATCGCTTCTTTCTTTTGTTTCTTTTATAGTTTTAGGGTTAGTTTTTCTATGACCATCCTAAGCTTGTTGCATCCTTAAGGGATTCCAAGATGGTCAAAAACATATATATAGAAAAAGAGTTGTAATAGTAAAAGGTCTTGGAGGTTGGAATTTTTTGGAAAAGAGAAGAAATATATTGTAGAATTCAGATGTTCTGAACTTCTGTTTATCTTTTGAAGTTGCAAAATCTTTCATGTATGGAAGCTGGATCATATAAATAAAATACGGTGTACTTTTACTCTCTTCAATTGTTGTCTCTTTATTCTCTGTGTATCCTCTTTTATGTTTAAGTTTGCAAGGAATTCTAAAGCATTTTGGTTATTAGGTAACTATCTAATTTCTTGCAAGTTTCTTTTAAGGAAAGAACTAAGTTTTGTGAGTAATTTCAGGGAGCATAATGGTTTTTTAAGGATTTGATACAATCATTTAGAGGTAACAAGGTAATTTTTAAGGCAACTTATCTGAATTGCATGTGGGTTGTAAGGCAGCTTACTGTATTTTGTTCCTATGAGATCTTAGTTTATTGACTCTGTAACCCAAAGGATAGGCACTAGTCCAGAAATTGGTCTGATAACCCATTATCGTCCAAGTCATTTCAAGGCATCAAAACCAATTTAATCAAAATACTCTTGTTACTAAGAAAAAACAAACTGAACTCAGTAAGGACTCATGTCAGCAGGACAGTGTCCACTTTGTTGATTCTTTAGAGAGAATCATTAGGTTATCCCTCCTAAAATCAAAAGGAAGAAGAATGAAAATCCTTGTATCACTGGTTTTTGCTATATTTAAGACCATGGTTTGTTTGGTTAAATATTGCATCTGGTTATGCTTGGTCATTTGCAAGGTGATTTATCAGTTGGTTTAAGAGAGGTACATAGAAAATCAGTGTCCACACTATAACATACTATGTAAACAACAATCATAAAAGGTAAAACCTGCCTGAGTATATGTGGAGCTCAAAAATGAAGAAGGACCTTATCCAGTCCTTAGCAA
>MU227134.1:4388934-4409068 GCA_018584345.1 Thuja plicata
AAGAAAAATATCACAAGATGAATAGACGAGATGTGCCCAAGTTGAATAAAGACAAATTTGCATCATGGAAAAGAAGAATAAGGCTCCACTTATCAGGTATTGGTAATGATGTTACTCAACACCTTGATAATGAATATGTGTTGTCTACATGACCTCACACTCTTGAGCAATTGAGAGAAAAACATGAGCATAATTGCATGATGATAGAGCTTGCTTCCTCACTCTCCGATACTAAGTTTAAATATGTCAAAACCTACACCTCTACAAAGCAAATGTGGGATAAATTGAAGTTGGTACATGGAGGAGATCCTAATGTACTAAGAGCTAAGGCATAAATCCTAAGAGGGAGGTTTGATGACCTAAGGATGAAAGAAGGAGAAAATATCACTCAGTATA
The DNA here is from genome assembly GCA_018584345.1 of Thuja plicata. Taxonomy (NCBI): domain Eukaryota; kingdom Viridiplantae; phylum Streptophyta; class Pinopsida; order Cupressales; family Cupressaceae; genus Thuja; species Thuja plicata. The sequence goes on from MU227134.1 coordinate 4,389,331, forward strand.
GTTGCAGAATAAAAGAGGTAGTCAATGTTATTCGAGGAGTTGGAGGTTTACTTGAAGAAGAGACAGTGGTAAGTAAAATCCTAAGAACCTTACTACCTGTATATGCTATTAGGGTATCTTTTATACAAGAAATGAGAGCAGTTGCAAACAATAATGTTACTCTAGATAGTTTGATTGGTAGATTGATTTCATTTGAGATGAATAACTTTGATAACAATGTCTTACCATCTATAGAGTCTAAATTCAAATCTTCTTTGAAAACAAGTAAGTCAAGTCATAAACACACTATGAGGAATGATAGTGAAAGTGATAGTGATGACCAAGGACTTGGTGAGATTGAAGCATTAATGGCTAGAAGATTGTAGAGAGGCAAATTTTGATACAAAGGTAATTTACCACTTGTATGTTTTAATTGTAAAGAGGTTGGGCACTTTTCTGCAAGATTTCCTAACAAAAGAAAAAATGAAAGAAGTAATAACAAAACATATGAAAATAATTTTGATCGAGGTGATAAAAAATATTACTAAAGCAACCAAAAATCTGAGAGAAGAGATACCTGAGACTACAAGGACAAAGGAAATAAATCTTGTTACCTAGATGAGAACAGAGCTGATGACACTGACACTGAATCTGATGAAGACATTGAGATGGTATTTGTACCAATGAAGGATGATTTAAACAAAGAATAAGAAAGGTATGTAGAAACTACACTCATATCTAAAGTTAGTAAAAATGATGACTGGATCATAGATAGTGGCTGGACTCACCACATGACCGGTGATAAAAGAAATTTGAAACTTTTGAATACTATAATGGTGGTTCAGTAAGAATGGGTAATGACACACCTTGTCCAGTTGAAGGTAAAGGAGCCATAATGTTGAATAACCTGATCAAATGTGAAAATTCTTACTGGGTGAAATGACTGAATTATAATCTATCGAGTGTTTTACAGCTGAGTAATATAGGTCACCAAGTAGCATTTGAAAATAAGAAGGCAAAGATATTCAATGAATCAGGAAGGTTGATTGGGACTGGTGAACAAACAAAAGGTAACCTTTTCTATCTTGATGACATTAACACAACTTTTTTAATGGCTATAAATGAAGACATATGTCTATGGCATAAAAGACTATGCCATGTCAATTTTGACAACATGATAAAGATAAGAAATAAAATGAAAGTAAGAGGCTTACCAAGAATGTCTAAGCCCGAGCATATCATGTGCAAGAATTGTCAAAAAGGTAAGATGACAAAGTCTAGTTTCAAGAGTAAATCCCATACATCTAATGCCATTCTAGAATTATTCCATAATGATTTATGTGGACCCATGAGGACAAATAGTTACTATGGTGATAGGTATTTCATTCTCTTTGTAAATGATTATTCTAGAATGATGACAGTTATGTTTTTAAAAGATAAATCAAAAGCATTCAAGATGTTTAAATGGAATAAAGCTATGGTAGAAAAACAAATTGGTAAGGAATTGAAATGCTTAAGGTCAGATAGAGGAGGGGAATTTAATTCAGATGAATTCACTAACTATTATAATGAGCATGGAATTAAAAGACATGTTTCTACACCAAAAACACCATAGCAAAATGAGATTGTTGAGAGGAGAAACGGTTCCATTGTTGATTGTGCAAGAACATTGATGATTGAGAAAAACATCACTCAAAATTTCTAGAGGGAAGCTATCAGTACTACTGTCTACACATTGAACATAGTACAATTGAAGAAGGACACAAAGAAGACACCCTATGAGCATTGGTATGGTTACATACCCAATGTAAGTTACTTCAAAAATTTTGGTAATCAATGTTATATTTTGAAAGATGATAGAAATGGAAAGCTTGACACCAAAAGTGATGAAGGTATCTTTCTAGGGTATTCCACCAAAAGCAAGGCTTATAAATGTCTTAACATGTCCTCTAACAAGATCATTAAAGTGAAAATATAAGAATAGATGAATTTGCCAAAAAGAATGATAAGGAAAGCAAAAAAGAACTAGAGGAATACAACAGATTTGTTTACACCAAAGAACTTGACACTCTACTTGAGCAATAGTTTATCACTCTCGAGAAATAGAACATTGCACCCAAGCATTAGGCTGCAATCACCAAAAATAAGGGAAATCCTCAAGGTGATGTTCTGAGCAATAGAGATCAGAATGAAGGTTAAGATAATGATCAGAATGATGAACACAAAGCTGAACTAAAACTTTCCAAGTATGTCAGAAGACATCATCCATAGAATCAGATCATAGGAGACAAGAAGGCTGGAATGAGAACTAGAAGTAAGTCACTAAACACTAGATGTTTACTTTTTGATTATGAGCCTAAATATGTTAATACGACACTTGAAAATGAAGAATAGGTCAGTGCTATGAATGATGAAATAGAACATATTGAGAAGAATAGTACATGGAAACTAGTACTGAGACCAGATGACATGAATTTCATCGGTACAGAATGGATATTCAGAAACAAGCTGAATGAGAATGGAGAAGTCACAATAAACAAAGCAAGATTAGTATGCAAGGGGTATGCACAAGAAGAAGATATTGATTATGGTGAAACCTTTGCACCCGTTGCTAGACTAGAAGGAGTAATAATATTACTTTCTTATGCTACATTCAAAGGATTCAAGGTATACCAGATGGATTTCAAATCTTCATTCCTAAATGGAATACTGGAAGAAGAGGTATACATTGAACAAACAGAAGGGTTTGTTGATCCAGACAAGAGAAACATGGTATGTAGACTACATAAAGCCTTATATGGATTGAAACAAGCACCTAGAGCATGGTATGAAAGACTTCAATCCTATCTCATTAGCATTGAATTTGTAAGAACAAGTGAAAATAAAAATCTGTACTTAAAATAAGATACCGATGGTAATATTCTTATTGCTAAAATATTTTTTGATGATATCATATTTGGGGGAAATGAAATGTTATGTAAATCCTTTGCTAATGAAATGAGAAAAAAAATTTAAATGTCTATGTTTGGGGAGATCAAATTATTTATTGGTCTACATATTCCTCAACAAGATGCAGGCATATATATCACTCAGTCCAAATACATCAAGAAAGTTTTGAAGATATTCAAGATGGAAGATTCCAATCGAATTGGAACACCTATGCCTACCGGATGCTGACAAAAGAAGATAAACCAAATTGGGTAAATCAGACCTTGTATAAATCAATGATTGGCAAACTACTGTATTTTTTTCATACCAGAATAGATATAGCACATGCAATTGGAATAGTTGCAAGATTCTCTACTAATCCCAAAGGATCACGTATGAGTGTTGTCAAGAGAATTATAAGATATCTAAAGAACACTTAGGACTATGGCTTATGATATAAAAGAGAAGGAAAATTTGAGCTTCAAGTCTATACATTTGTTGATTGGGCTGGAAACATAGATGACCAAAAGAGAACAACTGGAGGAGCATTCTTCATGGGTGATAGACTTGTCACATGGATCAGCAAGAAGTAAGGATTCATCTCTCAATCTACTGCAGAAGCATAATATGTGGCTGCTGCTGCAAACTGCTCTAATATTGAATGGATCAAACAATTACTAGATGGTATGAATATGAAGATTCTTGAAACCAGTGATTATCTATTGTGATAATACCAGTGCAATAAAAATATCAAAGAATCCAGTCATGCATGCTAAAACTAAGCATATAGAAATCAAGTATCATTACTTAAGATAACAAGGGAAAGAAAAAGAAGTGATATTGTAATATGTTCGATCAAAGGAACAATTAGCTGATATATTAGTCAAGCCATTATCGAAAGATACATTTGAGTACCTGAGACAGAGACTAGGGGTCCAACCCTTGTCTATCAGTCAGTAAGCTGACTAGGAGATTGCATCAACCTATACACAAGTCAGAAGATCATTCATGATTGATGCAAGCAAAGAGATGGGCTACAAAGATACATTTGTACACAACAAGGTACATATCTACACCAAACTCCAGAGTCATTGTATTGCTGATGGATAGGGGAATTCAAGGAATATATTATAAAAGGGGATGGAAGATGATATGGAAGAATTGTTTGGCATTGTTGTCAATGGGAGAGATTATATCATTATAAAGAAAATATTATATCATTATCCATGGAGAGAATTTCTTAAGAATTCAAAGAGAGATTTAATCATTATCCAAAGGAAAATATTGATTACACATGAAATATCCATCAAAGGGAGAGAGAAGTAACAAAAAGGAGAGAATACATACTAAGGGAGATATTGATGTCAAAAGAAAAAGAGATTATCAAAGAGAGGAACAGTCAAGGAAGAGCACATATCAGGAAAGGAGACAGAAACTGCTACATCTATCTAGTAAAGGGATTAAAGATTGAAGAAGACACTCTGCAAGAAACAAATCTAAACTACATGAGCTTACCGAGAGCCAGACATTTGTATTAGTTATAGAACAAAAAGATTTGGGAGAGATGGATGAAATAAACTTGATATATTTCATATTGTATTAGTAATAATATAGTGTGATAATGTAGTGTGTTTCCATCAATTCCAAAGGGAGAGATTGATGACATATAATTGATTGAATGTTTGAAGATGTTAAGTTGATCACCCAAATGCAGAAAAATAATGCAAGACATTAAATCAGTTAAATGAATTATATTGTCATTGATGTCAACTTGATATCATCTAATCAGTTATATTCAAAGTGTCAAAGACTTCAGAGAATCAAAGAGATAAAGATTATGATTTAATTAATGCATAATAGATCAGCATTCACTAAGTGACTACAAACACTGACAGTTAGTGGAACCCAACCGACAGAGAAACCTAACGAGCAAAGTCACAGTGATTCCCAAGAAAGAAAATTGACAAGCATTACTGACAAGTAGAATCACAAGCATTACCCATGGCCAAAATTAGTGTTACCCAACGGACAGACAACCCTGACAGAGAAGCTCGAGGAGAACTACACTGTTGACCGAAACTATCAAAGAGTCAAAAAACTAAAAGGAGCTGAAGTTCATAAATGACAAAATACTTAGCTGGTAGAGCTAAAGATAGACTTAACTGGTTGTTAACATTGTTTTCATTGACAAGTTAAATCCAAAGATAAGTAAAATATTTAAAGTTGTTTTATCTAGTTGTCAAAGAGATTTGTACGAGATAAAATAGGAGTAAATATTTAAAGTAAGATTGGCTAAGATTGTGGATCACGCCAAGAAAAAGAAAGTCAAGAAATAAGAAATGGTGATATCATGTCTATAAAGAGACAATCTAATTTATTATGAATTAGGGGAGTGAATAAAAAAAAGGATGCTAGAGAGAAACTGATGAAGAACAACTTTATACAGTCCTGATCAATCAAGCTGAGGAAAGAGCTAAAGATTTCTACAAATGCCGAGAAACAAAGAAGCACATAATCACCGATTAGAAAGAAGTGGAGCAAAGGTATTGAAAATATTCAATGATCCAAAAAGTATAATGAGATTATAATAGATCTAAAAATTTGCAAGTCTAATTTGTATGTGTGAACAGATCATTTACTGTTTCAATTTAACCATTGAATCATAAAGTCTCTTAACTGAGAAGGATTTAAATATCCTTTCTATATTCAGATACATCCCAAGGAGTATCACAAATTTTGATCATGAAGATAGCATTAGATGTCAGATACCATTTGAAAAACTATACTGGGTTTGGTCAGAGAAGGTAGCATAGAGATGCCCGATATCAAGTGACAAACTATTCTATTTAAATCCTCTAACAAGGTCGCACCTAACGGTGTGTTTTTAACCTTTAACATGGTTGGCTCTTAATCGATCTCACTTCAAATGAGTGAAAATTATGGGTTACCAATCCTAGGTGGTTTTTCCCTTAACAGGGTTTCCACGTTAAAAATCCATGTGTCAATGTGTTTATGAGTCATTACTTTAGTGTTTTTCATTACAATTAACTAATCTGGATTGATCGGTATACACTAATCAATTTATTATTTTTGGTAAATGAAAGACTTCTAATCGGTAAATAGTAAGAATAAGGTTTAAAAGTGAACTCTGAGCAGTATTTATTTGTTAAGATTATTTGAAGGTATTCATCTTGTAGGATTGGAGATAACTAGAGGCTTAATATTGTGGTACTAAGGCTTTGGGTTGATTTATTGGAATATTTTTGAGGTCACTGATTCACCCCCCCTCTCAGTAATTATAACAATGTCATCCTATTATGAATATTTGACTTGATAAATCTTCTTTTGGTTGTTGTTGCCATGATTGAGTACCAATTTATCAACCAATTGCTTGGTAGAATGTAGAAGAAACAAAATTTCCTATAACTACACCAATTGTTGCTCCTATAAATGTGGTAGTTGAAAAAATCTAGCTCCAACTGGTTCGACATCTCCATCACCCATCCATCAGCCACAAGTTATCGTTTATGTGCCTCAAACACCAAGTATAGCTGGAATCTCTATACCATCTATTCCTAAGGTAATATGTACTGTCCTTTCTCCTATTTTTCTTTCTTTTAAATAAATTCAAGAATATTTTAAGAGAAGTGAGTAATGGTGTAGGGAACCTCCTAAAAGTTCCTCTTTTCTTGATTTTATGTTTGTAATAAGGTTCACCCTTTAGATCACCCTTGTGTGTGTGTAGTTTTGTGGGTCTATGATGTAAGGTGAAGGACCTAAGGTGAAGTTATAAACCTAGGTTCCTGAAACTAGAGTTAGACCATGTTTGTTTAAATATTTTAAGGTTTGGTTAGAATTTATATTTTAATTCCTTAGTTAGGTTCTTGTCTTTTTTTGAAACTCTCCCACATCCTTGGGGTCGGTGAACTTAGCATTCTCCAAAAATAGCAACTTTCCTTCATGATTGCCAAAATTTGTATTTTTGCAAAGTTGCATGAGCAACTTTTACAAAATGTTGCTCGAGAAATGACAAATTATTTGTAACTGACCTCACCCACTTTCTGAAGCATCTGAAATTCTTAGAGGATGCTATTAGGAGAGAGGATTCCTTCCATGAAGGTGAGAATACACTTTGTAAGAAGTTTGATGTTCAAGTAAGGAAATAGAAGAGTGTTTTGAGTCATTTTTTCAAAGTATGACGTGGTACAGGTTCATTTTGAAGATCTAGTTGCAGAAGTTTGTAATGCTTTGAGTCTACTGACCATTCCAGTTGGTTTGAAGTGTTTTTGTTAAGTTAGTGAAAAGTTATAGATTTTACTTGGTTGCTGTTTGAGATGTGATCCTAACAAGAGCTTTATCTAGTGGATCTCCTTGGCCACTTGGAAAATGCTAGTTAGGATCATGGTCTTTAGGAATCTATAATCTCAGACTCTCACTCTTAGTCCTACTATTTATGAGATCAAGCCCTAGGCTAATTATCCCTATGTAATTAGCCTAACTTTTTGATATAGTCACATGCAGGAGTTATATGTGTATTGGGGGATCAAACCAAGAGTGGTTCTAGTAAATTTGAGTAGGGGAATCCATCCAAAGCCCCTCATTTTATTCATGAACCCACCTTCTACAACTTTCCTAACAAACCAAGCCTAAACTAGCTAATTAGGCCTGTGTGTTTGTGAGAGTTTAGGGGTGTAGGAGTGGAGTGAGGTGCCAAGGATTTGGGGGTTCTACAAGCTCCATAAAGGGTGTCTAGAAACCCAATTATATTTTCTAGATCCCACTATCACAAAAAGTTAAGTTCCAAAAACCCACTAGTTAGGGCTATAAGAAATCCTAGACCATTTTTTACTCGACTAACCTTGGGTCTACAAGACCAAATCCAGTGGTGGATTCCTGACCCTTAGGGTCTGTTAAGAGTCTTCAATCACTTAGGATAGAGTTTTGAATGCACTGGTGAAGTTTTACACTTTGTTGTATGATTTAGGGAAAATGTCCCTAAAGGAGAAATTATTTTGTTTCATAGATTGATTTGGAGAACCAAAAGAGAATAGGGGAAGTCTATTGACCCCTCGAAAAAGTTAGGAGACATACTAAGAGGACTTTTGTGGAGTTGGATTGATCAATTTTGAAGTTTGAAAGAGTGATAAAGAATTATGACCCATAAAGGTCTTCTTGCAATGCTCTCTGCATCAGGTGGTATCAGAGACTGCTAAGGTCTTGGAATAAGTAAAGAATGGGTGAAAAAAATAAAGAATCTCTAGGGGAGGATGTTCCCAATAGAATCACAAATATAGATTTGGCTAAGATTTTCAGAGAAAAAGTAGCCAAGAACAAGAAAATGGAAGAGGAGATAAGGAAGTTGAAGGACCTCAAAATAAAGGAGGAAGGAGAAGAAGAAGAAGAAGAAGAAGATACAAAGAAGGATGAAATAAAGAACATGCCTACAGAGCAAGAAAAAATTCTTGAAGCTCTTGAGAGAGTTGGAAGAAGAGACCAAAAATTAGACATGCCCTTGTTTTGTGGGAAAATGGATCCTGAAGAATGCATGGATTGGGTGGAAGCTTTAGAGAACTACTTTGAGTATGAAAACATTTCTGAGAATCAGAAAGTTAAGGTTGCAAAGTCCAGAATGAGAGGTCCTACCTTAAGTTGGTCTAATTTTCTGTAAAAGTGAAAGGGTAGAGGATGGGAGGAATCCTATCTCAACATGGAAAAAATATGCTAGTTGAAGTTGAGAAATAGTTTGTACCTAAAGACTACGAGATTACCCTCTACAAGAAGTTGGAAAATCTTAGGCAGAAGGACGTTGATGTGAGTGGGTATACTAAATAATTTCACAAAATGACCTTTGAGGAAAGAGTTCCTAAGAGTGAGAAGCGCAAACTTGCAAGGTATATTAATGGACTGAAATATAGTATTCAAGATGAAATGAGCTTGTTTAACCCTGAATCAGTACACAAATGTTTTCAAATGGTACTAAAGATTGAAGAAAAACAAAAGAGGAGAGGAGAGAAAAATAATAGAGAGAGGGAATATCTTCAGGGGAAGATGTAGATTCAATGGAAGGGGTCCATTCCAAAGGAGTAAAGGAGAATTTAATAGTCATGAAGCAGAAGGAGAACATAGTATCAGGGGTAGTTTCAGAGGCACGAGAGGAAACAATAGGGGAAGATTTGGTGGAAGAGGACCTGGTGTCTTCACAGGGAAGTGCTTTACCTGTAATCAAGTTGGACACCAATATTTTAGATGCCCTAAAAGAGTGGTACTAGCAAACAAGGAGGGGACATAAGAGTACAACATACCCAAGAAGATGATAACCAAAGTGCATCCTCCTATCATTCTGCAACTTCAAGACCTGCAAATAAAGAGCAAGGAGAATGTCTAATGATGCAAAGGACACTCCTAAGAGTACCTTCTACTACAGAACCACCTCAGAGGAAGTCATTATTCAGAACAAGCTGCAAGGTGAACAATAAGGTATGAAAAGTTATAGTTGATTTTGGCTGTACAGATAATATTGCATCTAGGGAGTTAGTCACTAAGCTAAATTTGCATTTAATTCCTCATCCTTTCCCTTATAAGGCTGCTTGGTTGACAAAATAAAAACAAACCATTATCAATGAGCAATTTTTGGTAGATTTCAAGATAGGGGAGTATATAGACAAGGTTCTATGTGATATTACAGAGATGGCTGCATGTCATATATTATTAGGAAGGCCTTGGAAATATGATGTAGATGCTAGACATGATGGAAAATCCAATATATATACTATAACTAAGGATGATGTTGAATATGTAGTGAACCCACTCCCTGACTAGGAGAAATAAAAACATACTACTAGTACTATCTTACACATAGGAGAAAAGGAATTCATGAAAGTAATAAAGGAGAAGGATACTTCTTGTTATGCCCTAGTAGTGAGGCCCAAAAAGACACCATTGAAGGATTCCAAAGTCAAAATCCCCATTAGGGATGTAGGTCCCAAAGAAGTGAAAGCACTGTTAGACTAGTATAAAGGTATCATTGTTGAGAACGCGCAATATTATTTGCCACCTGAGAGGAAAATAAGTCACTCTATAGAATTCATACCAGAGGCCACTCTTCCCAATAAGGCAGCATATAAGATGACCCTTGAACATAATCAAGAGATAGAAAGACAGATTAGGGAATTGCTGTCAAAAGGTCTCATTAGGAATGATGTGAGTCCTTGTGTTGTCCCAATAGTCCTAGCACCCAAGAAAGAAGGCACATGGAGATTATGTATGAATTCTAGGGAAATCAATAGGATAACCATAAGATATAGGTTTCCTATGCCTAGAATAGAGGATTTGATGGACTGTTTGGGAGGTGCAAGCTATTATTCCAAGATAGATCTCAAGAGTGGCTACCATTAGACACCAATCAGGGAGAGAGGTGAATGGAAGACATAATTTAAGACTACAGAAGGCCTCTATGAGTGGCTTTTGATGCCTTTTGGACTTTCCAATGCTCCAAGAACCTTTATGAGATTGATGAATGGAGTATTGAAATCTTTTCTTAACAAATTTGTTGCTGTATACCTTGATGAATTTTTGATCTCTAGTAGGAGTAGGGAAGAACATCTCAAACATTTGGACATGGTGATGAGAAAACTCCATGAGGAGAAGTTGAAAATAAATATAGATAAGTGTGTGTTTCTTCAAGAAGAACTTGTGTTCTTAGGCTTTGTGATCTCCAAGAATAGTCTCAAGATGGATCTTACCAAAGTTGAAGCCATACTCAATTGGCCACCTCCTACTACTCCATCAGAGGTAAAGAGTTTTCATGGCTTATCTAGATTTTATGGGAAATTCATCAAAAACTTTAGTGGCATATGTGCTCCCATTATTAACACCATTAAAGGTGGAAGAAAATGCATATTTTAGTGGACAAATTAAGCTAATGAGTTCTTTGAGCTGTTAAAGATAAAGATTGTTGAGCAACCTATCCTAGTTCTACCAGACTTTCACAAGGTATTCACAGCTGAATGTGATGCTAGAAATAGAGCCATTGGGGGAGTCTTGAGCCAAGAAGGAAGGCCAGTTGCTTTTTTCAGTGAGAAGCTCAATGAAGCTAAACAAAAATATTCTACTTATGATCTTGAAATGTATGCAATGGTTCAGTCACTTAGGAAATGGAGGCATTATTTATTGCCCAGGGAGTTTTTTTTTTTTATTGATAAACATGCACTTAGCTTTCTAAACAAGCAAGAGAAACTTAATCACAGACATGTGAAGTGGATAGAGTTCTTACAGTCTTATACATTTTCCATCAAGCATAAAAAGGGGATTGTGAACAAAGTTTCTCATGCTCTCAGTAGGACACACCTAAGTACTCAAGGCATCCAGTTAGAGAGTGTTGGGGTCCATTCCATGAAGGATATGTATGTTAAAGATGAATATTTCAAAGAGGCTTATCAAATTTTCATTGAGATGACAGACATATACCACACCGATTTCTCTGAGTTTATTGTGCAAGATGGTCTTCTTTTCAAAGGGATTTCTTTATGTTTCCCAAAAGGATCTATGAGGGAAAACATTATCAAAGAGAAGCATTGTGGAAGCCTAGCTAGTCACTTTGGGGTGAGCAAAACTTAGGAGCTAGTTAGGAAATTCTACCACTGGCCCAAATTGAAGACAGATGTGAGGAGTTTTGTGGAGAGTTGTTCAGTTTGCCAACAAGCCAAAGGACACACCTCCAATGCTAGATTATACACTCCTTTACCCATCCCTTCAAAACCTTGGGATTTAGTAAGTATGGACTTTGTCCTAGGTCTACCAGAGACCAATTCTAGATTTGATAGCATTTATGTTATGGTTGACAGATTTTCAAAGATGGCATACTTTATTCCTTATAGAACAACTCAAGATGCATCTCACATAGCAGGGTTGTTCTTTAGAGAGGTTGTAAGACTCTATGGACTCCCATTATCCATCATATCAGATAGGGATCCTAAGTTCTTAGGTCACTTTTGGAGGACATTATGGAGGAAAAAAGGAACAAATGTCTCTCTATCATCTGCATATCATCCACAGTCTAATGGTCAGACATAGGTCATCAATAGATCCCTTGGCAACCTTTTTAGAAGCCTCACATAAGAACATGGAACCACTTGGGATACTATCATAGCACAAGAAAAATTTTCATTTAATGATTCAGTAAATCAAAGCATTAGTTTAACTCCATTCCAAATTGTGTATGGCACTCACCCTAGAGGAGTATTGGAACTCAAGGATATCAAAGAAATGGACAAGAGAAGTGCACTAGTTGAAGACTTTGCTGAGTTAATGAAGAATATACATGATCAGGTGAAAATCAAAATAAAACATACCACTGATAAATATAAAGCCCATGCTGAAAAAAGAGAAGAGACCTCCAATTCAAGGTGGGAGATTTAGTGATGATCCACCTTAAGAAGGAAAGGCTACCTAAAGAAAAATACACAAAGCTTATGATGAAAAATCTTGGCCCTTTCAAAATTCTAAAGAAATGTGGCAACAATGCCTATAAAATTGATCTACCTTCTCACATTGTCTTATCACCTATTTTCAATGATGTAGATATATATGCCTATAAAGGGGAAGTCAACACTAATGATCTTGCAAGTACTCTAGAGCTTCCTACACTCCAACCACTCAAGGCCATGCCACAAACAACTCCTCCTGAGATTGCAAGAACTGTAGACAAGAGAGTGAACAAGAAAACTAGGAGGGGAACTTACTATGAGTGCTTATTCAAATGGAAACACCAACCACTTGAAGATGATACTTGGATGAACCCTAAAGACATTCTAAAGATAGGTTATCCAATTGAAGAATTCACAACTCAAGAGACTTGAGTTCTTTTTTTCATGAGGAGTATGGTGCAAGGCACCTCCTAAAATTTCCTCTTTTCTTTATTTTATGTTTATAATAAGGTGCATCCTTGTGATCACCCTTGTGTGTGTGTATTTTTGTGGGTCTATGATGTAAGGTGAAGTTATAAACCTAGGTTCCTGAAACCAGAGATAGACAATGTTTGTTTAAAGATTTTATGGTTTGGTTAGAAGTTATGTTTTAAGTCCTTAGTTAGGTTCTTGTCTTGTTTTGAACCTCTCCCACATCCTTGGGGGTTGGTGAACTTAGCATTCTCCAAAAATAGCAACTTTCCTTCATGATTGCCAAAAGTTGTCTTTTTGCAAAGTTACATGAGCAACTTTTGTAAAATGTTGCTCGAGAAATGAAAAATTATTTGTAACTGACCTCACCCACTTTTTGAAGCTTTTGAAATGATTAGAGGATTCTATCAGGAGAGAGGATGCCTTCCATGAAGGTGAGAATACACTATGTACGAAGTTTGATGTTCAAGCAAGGAAATAGAAGAGTGTTTTGAGGCATTTTTACATGGTAGGTGTGGTAAAGATTAATTTTGAAGATCCAGTTGTATAATTTTGTAATTATTTGAGTCTACTTACCATTCCATTTGGTTTGAAGTGTTTTTGTTAAGTTAGTGAAAAGTTATAGATTTTACTTGGTTGTTGTCTGAGAAACCAAAGCTCTACTGGGTCAGTCCCAAAGATGTGATCCTAACAATGGCTTTATCCAGTGGATCTCCTTGACCACTTGGAAAATTCTAGTTAGAATCATGGTATTTAGGAATCTAGAATCTCAGACTCTCACTCTTAGTCCTACTATTTATGAGATCAAGCCCTAGGCTAATTATCCCTATGTAATTAGCCTAGCTTTTTGATACAGTCACATACAGGGGTTATATGTGTATTAGGGGATCAAACCAAGAGTGTTTATAGACTAAATTGGGGTAGGGGAATCAATCCAAAGCCATTCATTTCATTCATGAACCCACATTCTACCACTTGCCTAACAAACCAAGCCTAAACTAGCTAATTAGGCCTCTGTGTTTTGTGAGAGTTCAGGGGTGCAAGAGTGGAGTGAGGTGCTAAAGATTTGGGGGTTTTAAAATCTCTATGAAGGTTTTCTAGAAACCCAATTAGATTTTCTAGATCCCACTGTCACAAAAAGTTAAGCTCCAAAAACCCACTGGTTAGGGCTACAAGGAATCCTAGACCATTTGGGATTTGACTAACCTTGGGTCTACAAGACCAAATCTAGTGGTGGATTCTTGACCCTTAGGGTCTGTTAAGAGTCTTCAATCACTTAGGATAGAGTTTTAAATCCACTGGTGAAGTTTTACGCTTTGTTGTATGGTTTAGGGAAAGTGTCCCTAAAGGAGAAATTGCTTTGTTTAGTAGATTGATTTGGAGAACAAAAAGAGAATAGGGGAATTCTATTGACCCCTTGGACAAGTCAGGAGACATCCTAAGAGGAATTTTGTAGAGTTGGATTGATCAATTTTGAATTTTGAAGGAGTGATAAAGAGTTAGGGCCCATAAAGGTCTTCTTGCAGTGCTCTTTGCATCAAATAAGATTTAGGAGTATATGGTTTTAATATAACCTCTGAGACCCTTGCTTATGATATTGTTATCTTTTGTTGTAAATTTATCATATGGTTTCTTATAAGTAAGGACAATGTTGCCAAAATATGAAAATAGAACCAAAGAATGATATTGATGTTTCCATTAATCATTTTATAAAAATTAGTTTCTATAGTTTTAAATTTTAGTATTTGTTTGTTGACACAACCATGAATATCATATTAACAACTTGCAAACAACTTAAATTGAAGACAAAAAAATGACAATCTTGATTGCCACTGTTTTATGACAATAAGAACCATGCATTAAGTGATCAACCCCTTTATAAATACACTTAAGCAGTCCATGTCTTCTAACTAGAGAAGTATATAATCAATCTAAGGTCCATCACAAACTAACTTGAATTAAGAACCAATCAGATTTTACAATGACTGTCACTGTGTGGCATTTTGACTGTGATCACGAAAATAAAAATTCAAAGATACATCAACTCCTTTATCCTGTTGTAATTGGTTGTTGCTGATATTGTTGGCATTCATGTTTTTTCACTAATGTCAAGATATGTTTCTATGGAGGCAAAAAAGACTAGTTATTACTATTGCTTGATAAATGACAGATTTGTACGAGTACTATACGGTTGATTCAGAACAAGCTAAGATCACAATGTGTACATGGATGTGTGGTGATATTATTTCTAAGGTCACATGACATAATATTGTCTATTAGATGAGTTAAATATGTTTTAATGAAGACTGGGTACTGGATGGTGACAATGATCTTTGACAGAGTTAGTCTCTGTGTTTTGAGTATAAACTACAAGTGATGTGGATTCAGGTTATGCGAGCTTAAGGGATGGCAGAAGACATGTTACAAAATTTTTGTTATGGTTCAAAATTCATATGACTATTGGTGATGTCATATGTGTCGTGTGTTATGGAGGAGACCTATTTGGGGCCAACTTCAGAGATGTAGCGTGTATTATGGATTGCGAGCATGGCTTACGAATCTTGGATTATATTTGATGAATTGTAATTTATGTTTTCTTTTTATAGGAACTGTGTGTATCTTAGCAAGGGATTAAGTAATTATTTGTATATTGGGAAAGCATAATGGGCCAACCTAATCAATTATTGTAATAGGGTATATATGAGAGATCTTTTCTTTTGAAAAGAGTATGTTAGAGGTGAGTATGATTGAAGACAGAGACAATGAAGTTTGGAATCGATGAGCTTGTTTGTCTGCTAGATGTAGAGAAGAGGTTGTGATTATTTTACTTCATTGGAACTGACTAAGCAAAGTCAGTTTCTATCAGACAGTTCACTAGATTGTATATTTCCTATACACACTTGAATTTTAGACTATAAGTCTTGAGGGTGGCTTTAACCTTCTTTAGGCAATGTACCCATTGTTACTCTTGACTCCTAACAAAGTCCATCCTTTAACAGGGA
Organism: Thuja plicata; assembly: GCA_018584345.1. Classification (NCBI taxonomy): domain Eukaryota; kingdom Viridiplantae; phylum Streptophyta; class Pinopsida; order Cupressales; family Cupressaceae; genus Thuja; species Thuja plicata. The sequence continues at coordinate 4,405,136 of MU227134.1, forward strand.
CTGTGTATTGTAATACATCAATAAGATCCTACTAGGGCTAAATATTTTAACAGGGATACTATACTCTTAGTAAACTGTTTGTGGGTGCTAATTCCCACTAGGGTTTTACCTTTAATAGGGTTTCCTCGACAATAAAGGATTGTGTTATTTTTTTGGCATTTACTGTGTTATCACTTAGATTAAATTTGTGCTTTTAAATTTTAATGTTTAATAATCTATCTCATAACTGATTCACCTCCCATGCCTCTCAGTTGTGTTGGTGGACTATTATTCCTAACATATCCTGCATGTTTGAGGGAACATTGGACTACTCTAAACTCTATTCATCTCCTGATTCCATTTGGAAAACTTTCAAGGACATTAATAATTGTCAGAATAAATCATTAGATTGTTCAAATAATAAAAAATCATAGAGTATGCCTTCTATGACATCAAATTTCTCACCAAATATGCAGTCCCTTATTCTTAGATCAGTTGCATTTAAAAGAGAACTCAAAACACTAATAGAATCCATAGTTTAAGAATTTTCCATCAAAGTAAATTGGAGTTATCAACATATCATTTACCAAACCCTAGTTAGTGAGGGTTTTGAAACTATTTTCAAAAAATCCCTTCATTCTCACTCTATAATCCATGGCTAAGGCCCAAATCAAAGACAAATAAAATTTAATTCACTATACTAAAACTTCAAATAGATTTGTGATCACATTCAAACCAAATGCTATTAAAAATATGCAAAGAAACAGTAAGAAACATGACTGTTTGTAGTGACAGTTAAGATTGTTGAGAAAATCTAATCTTACATTCATTAAATATTAAAACCTTCTCCAATCCTTCATATGAGCATGAAAGAACCTTGTATCACTTTCGTCATGTTATCCCTATGTTCACACTTAGCTGATCTATAGTATTCTTGTACACACTTAACAGTCCAAAGGATAATATCTACTATACTCCTAAGGATGCTACCTTTCCTACTATCGTCCCCATCAATGGAATATAAATGTTACACTTCATGTATTTCCTATCTTATATCACTTTTAAGAAAAAAATGATATCTCTACTTTATATTACATTGAAGCTTTTATGGTTCCTCTATTGTATAATAATTCTTTAAAGGGTACTAGCTCAATGCAAGAGAACCTTCTTTACATGCAAAAATATGGTGGTTCAATTCCATCATGCCCTAATATGACTAAATTAATCACTAAATATATGACTGAATTCATGAATAAATTAGTGACTAAATATGCAACTAATTATGCGACTAAATACACGACTAAATATGCAACTAAAATTGCTACTAAATTTGTGATTAAATCTGTGACAAAATCCGTGACTAAATCCACGACTAAATTGTTTAGTAGTAAATTTAGTCATATTAAAAATGACTACAAATTAACTACTAATAGTCACATGAGTAAGTTTATTCATTTATAATTTTTAGTAGTTTTTTTAGTCATGTAGTGTTGTTTTTGTACTTGTGATTGTAGGTATTTACTGAGAGGGGGGGTGAATCAGTAATCTCAACTCTTATACTTTAAAACACAATCTCTAATCTTCTCCAATGGATTTACCGCTTACAGTTTCATTCACCTATAACAATCTTATCACTTACCAAAACATTAAATATCCATGCATCATAAAATAAACATTCACACAACATTAACACTATTATTTATCATGTGGAAAACCAATCAGGGAAAAAACCACAGTGTGAGATTTGTGCCCACAAAAGATGTACTCTTCTGGAATATGCTTGGTAAAGAGCTTGCCTGATTAAGGGTTACAAAAGCACTATCAAATGCTACCTATTTATGGGATGTAATACCCACTCATGTTTTTCTTTTAGCTTAGGATGTCATACTCTTTAGGCATCGGTTTTAGTTGTTTGGCTGGATTCTTTTAGGCTGCTTTCATGAGAGCTGATATTATTTCATTTGATGCTGATTACCTGTTTATGATGTTATGATTTTATCTTATGCATAGATAGATGTGATGATGTTATCATGTTGATTATTATATGTCAATTTCAGATTATGATATACTTACCCCATACTCGCATGTGTATGGTTGTCTTATATGTGAGTGTACTTGTTGATGTGTTGTTGTGGTAGAGGATGGAGATGTAGTTACTTGCTTCAACGAGATCCACACGTTTGACCGATCCCTATCATTGATTGTGATATTATATTATGTATGTACATGCGTGTTCATTGATGATAGGATTGCAGGTACAGGGCATCGTCTTCCCTGAATTGGTAGGAGTGAGCATGCCCACAAATATTCATCTCAATGGTAAAGAGGGGAGGTAACATATAGATCCAAAACCCTAACCTAAGCCTAATCATCCTAATGTTGGATGAGTTTCAGTATGACTACCTTATCCGAATTTGTCTAGGTTGACAAAATTTGAATACCCTCTCTCTTGAGTTTGTGTGTGTATTGCTTGATTATGTTTTCAGGTGATTTTTGGATTATTGAGTGATTTTCCATGTTTAGTGAATTAATGGATTATAGTTGAATTAATAATTTAATTATATCCTAAGTTTATTTTAAATAATTAATTAAATTGAAATATTTGAATATTTTGATTTAATTAAATATTTAATTGCAAACTATATGGTATGTACTGATATGATTAATTAAATAATTAAATATTTGGTTGCATGCATTATTGTGACATAAATATTTAATCTATTTAATTAAATATTTTATTAAATACTGGTGCATAATTATGTTGAAAAAGTATTTCAAATTCAAAATATCTTAACTTGTAATTAGGAGTCTAATTTGAGTTGTGGCAATAAAGCATATTTTATTTAATTAATTTGGATTTACTTTCAATTTTCAAGTTGAGTTAAGTTAGGGATTGACTTGGGAGTTGTCATTTACCTTTGCATGTTTTGGGGAATTTGAATCTCTTTAGGGGGAATTGGTCATTCATTCTCTCATAATAGGTTTTTTGAGAATTGAAGAGCTCTTGGTGATTTTGGGGGTTTTTGAAGAATTGTAAATTGTTCTGGATCTTGGTTGCTTTAAAGTTTTAGAATTTTCTATTGCTTGTGTGTGTGTTCGGATCTACATTGTGCCAGATCTGTGGTTGAATTGGGCTTGAGGGTTTCAGATCTAGTTTCATCCTCAAGCTACATTCTTCCATTTCTTGCATTGGATTAAAGGTAGGTTTTATTTGCCTTGTATGGATTCAATTTCGTAGATCTGAGGTTTTCTGTGTTGTTTTAATGCTTGTTCTTAAATTTGGCCTTTAAATGGCTTATGGATGTTTTCTATGTTTTCGAGTATTTCTAGAAACCCTAGATCTATATTTCCATCATTCTCTATAATATTAGCATCGTAGGGTTATGCTGTCCAAATTTCGGGAATAAATTCCCTCTAGATCTCTTAGAAAACAAAAAATTAAACTCTTGATATAGTTTATATTATAGGGGAAATTAAATTTATAATTAATTGGTGTTTCATTGTTTTCGGGGTTTTTGAGGAGCTTGGATCTATGGTTTTCGTAATTATATATTCCCTATTATAGTACAGACATGCTGTCAAAATTTCGTACTTAAATCTCTTACGAAACTCCTATAAATCAAAAAATAAATCTTGTCTATAGTCTCAACTATAGAAGAATGAATTAATTAATTTCTAAGTGTATATCATTGCTAAAAAATTAAATCAATTGAAAAAATACACTCTTTGTAAAAATACAGACTGGTGAATAAAAAATAATTCACCCAGATGTAAAAAAAAAATATCCCTCTCCCTTATTTTACATTTTTCATTTTCAGATTTATTTTAAATAAAAAATAAATAAAATCCCTTTTTGATGCCTGTCAAAGTTCATTTTCATTTATTAAAAAAAAATATATATTAAAAAACACATTGTGAAGGAAATTTTTTTGAAATAAATTAATTATATATATA
>MU227134.1:4409980-4436056 GCA_018584345.1 Thuja plicata
CTAGTGTACCTATGTGACCGTTCTTGTTGTATGGGATACTGATTTGGGGTACACTAGGGTTGTGACCTATGCTAGATCTGTTAGGATCTCTGAGCCTAGGGTAGGTTACCTAGATGCATAGTAGGAGCTGGCTTGCAATAAGTTCCGTGTCCGTAAGAGACTAATGGGTTGCTTATTGTGGAGTTTCTTAATAAGTGATAATTAAAGACATATTTGGGTATATTAAAATGAATTAATAAGATGTGTCCTCACCCATGCTTGAGTGCTAGTATAGGCTAAGATGGTTTTTGAGAAGATGTTAGTTGCCCTGCGAGGTATCTGACATAGTTAGTGGGCCTTGTCAGTATGAGAGGACATTAGCTCTGTGTATGGTCACTTAGGTGCCAAAATATGTTGTGATTATTTGGGCTGAACTTAAGGGTAGACGTACATGATGACACCTTCCTTTACACATGCTAGATTTCCTAAATTGTCAATTGCCTCTGGATTAGTGAGTCTTACCTTTTTGTGATGATTAGTACACCAGATTAGAGAGCTGTTAGGATCCCTTGCTTAGTGGTTATTCCTTCTTGGTTTTGGATATCCGATTGGAATCTGTTGTTATCTCCTCAGCATAGTGGGGTGGACCTTTGTGGTTCCACACAGACGGGTGGTAGTGATTCTTTATCCATTGAGATTTGACATCCTTGTACTAGGTGCTTGATGGTTTCTTTGCAGATGAGCTCTTTATGTTCCTTCATCATTTATTATGTAATTTTGATTATTGTAATCTTGCATTAGTGTATCACATGTGATACCTAATCTAGAAATTGTAATAGTAAGTAGATTAGAGTGATTACCACATACCCTGTGACATGTGCAGTGGATGTGTGTTATGGTGGTTTCATGGTTATCCATGAGGTTTGTAATTATGGTTATGTAATTTATATTTGTTATGTTTAATCAAAAGGAATCTTTCATTATATTGTTAGTCGTGTTTTGCTTTAAGTAATTCAACGTCATGGAACCCTTGAGTCATGTAATCTATGTGAGTGTAAGACATGTGTATAAATGGTAATCACTTCTGCATGATTGTATGTTTCTTTATGTTAACTTTAAAAAAAAAAAATTATTCGGCACACATAGTGACATGTTCTAGGTTAATCTCTCTTGGGTTCCCTGGTGGGGCATTACATGGGATTTACCTAGAGACCTATTAAAGTCTTATAACCTATTAGGAGTAACCTGGTTAGAGGATTTTATCCCACTTGTACATTTTTCACCTTGTTAAAGGATTTACAATAGACCTATTGCGATCACTCGATAACGGATTTTTACTATCACAATTATTAGAGAGTAACAACCTATAATGATTTGTAGTTTGCACTATCTCTACTATATCAGATCCAATAAAGTTCTCTAACAAAATAACATACCATTGAATCCTCTCTATCATTCTTTGTATTCTCTCCTCTGACCACAACTATCTTCTTATGATTAGCTCTTATGTTCCTCTGATATCCTTGTTGATTAACTGATGAATATCTAATGGAGATGATGAAGACCGAGTGATACTGAGTATCATGATAGTAGAAATGGTTAGATCGATTCTTGTTTTGTCATTGATGTCAAGAAATTGAATAATTAATTTTTGTTATGTTTCAAATCTTAAGAGGAGAAGTTAAATGGGTGAAAAATATAGATCGGATGATGATGAAGTAATGATCGTATAGTTTTTTTCTACTATATATTTGATGTTATCAAATCAGTACATTTGATTGATCAAGTCAGGAATTGTAATGAATTAAGTTATGACTGAAATAGTTACTTTACCATGCTAGACTAAGTCAATCGGTAGAATGTTATGTGAGTCAGTTATAGTTACCGAGCACCAAGCACCGAAGATGAGTTAGATACCAAGTAGTGAATGAAGTCAGTTACCGAGTTGCAAAGCAATTTTTACCGAGTATAGTTACTGATATTAAATGATGAATAAATCAAATTTAATGTGAAGGGATGATGAGATGGATGAGGAAATGCATTAAATGAATTTTGTTACAAGATCTACACACGGAAAAATTCAATGAGAATAACTAAGGTGAAGATCAAACGCTTAAACAGGATTATGAAAGTTCCAAGAAAAGTTACAAGTTCTGAGGTAAAAGTGAAATGGTTTATCGAGTTGAGAAATATGAAGAAGATGATCTAATGGCTAAGAAAAAAGGAAACAAAATAAAATTAAGGAGATTAAGAGGAAAAATTATGTCTATATAAGGAATGAGAATTACACAAAGTGTAAGGCTGCTGGCGAATTGAATAGAGAAGAAGGAGAAGCTGAAGAACAACATTTACCGAGCAGAATAGAGATAGAGAGATTGACAAATCTACAGTCTGAGAAAGAAATAAATGGAGTATGTGATGCCACTATTCAATTGAGCATAAAGGATCTGATACAAGTAAAGGTAGTTTCCATATTTATTGTTTCTTATTAATATTTGTAACAGATAAATCTCTTAACCGAGTAGATTTAACCATCCTATTTGTAAAACCTAGACTTAGGCAACATTCCAAAAGAGTGTTTAAAGACCTCTAAGAAGGTCACTCCTAACAGGGTGAAGATCTTAACATATCTAAGGTAAATCACCTAATAGGATCACATTTAGAAAATGTGTTTGTAATCTTTAACAGAATCAATTCTTAACCAACCGTACTTCAAAAGGGTACATTTATATTGTGGGTTAGAATTCCCAGAGAGATTTTTCCCAAAAAAAATGTCCTCGTTAAATCTTGTGTCAATGAGTTAAATAATTTTTCTACCGAGTTAATCTGATGTTTCTAATTTTGACTGATTGATTTACATATATGAGATGTATTGTTTCTTATGTTATTGAAGTTATTTGGTAAATTGGTTATTTATTGTATTCAATATTACCGAGTGAATCAGTTAGTTCAATTTTAAGTGTTTAAGTTTTGATTTTCTTGATTCACCCACCCTCTCAGTGGGACCAACAATTAGTATCATAGCATCATTACTTTGAAGTGTTAAGTTTCAAAGGACTTGAGTCAAGATCTAAAGATGTATAAGAGGGAAGCACCAAAGCTGACTAGGGATCATTTCACTACATAGAAAAGTAGAATGAGGTTACATGTTTCTGGAGTAGGATAATATGGACTTCACTTTCTTGATAATGAATATGTAGCACCAGCTCTGCACCCATGACTATCAGTGAGAAAAGATAGAAATAGGAACACACACAAGTTATGATTCAGAATTCATCTACACTTACCAACCAAGAATATGATGAGCTTTATGGTTGAACAACTTCAAAAAAAATGTGGGATAAGCTTATTTTGACCTATGGTTGAGATCAGCATGTTTAGAGGCTAAAGCAGAAAGTTTGAGAGGAAAATTTGACTCTATGAGGATGAAGGAAGGAGAGAACATAGTACAGTATAGTACAAGACTTAAGGAGACTATTAATTCTATTAGAGGAGTTGGTGGTATCATAATAGAGGATGATGTTACAAGAAAAAATTTGAGAACCCTACTACTGAGTTATGATATTTGTGTATCTGCTATACAAGATCTGAGATCTATACCCCAGATGAATGTTTCAATTGATGCTACTATTGGTAATTTAACTGCATTTGAGTTAGATGATTTTGACAATAGTATGCCTACTAATGAAGGACTAAGTGATGATGATTCTTTTGATAGTAATGAGGAAAAAAAAGTTGTTTATGTTTCTATAAAAGATGATTCTGATGAAGAAGAACCTAGAGCCCTAATATCACAAGTAAGTAAAAATGAAACATGGATTATAAATAGTGGTTGTTCACATCACATGAGGAGTGGTGACAGACTTAGGTTTATTTCCTTGGAAAATCATGATGGAGGTTATCTTAGATTTGGTAATGATGCTCCATATCCTATGAACAAAAAAGGATCTATAATTCTACTCAATAACACAAGATTTGATGATGTTTATTTGGTTGAAGGATTAAAGTATAATCTCTTAAGTTTTTCACAACTAAACAATATAGGTCACCAACTAGAATTTCCATCTGGAAGGATGAAAGTATTTGATGAGAAGAATAATCAGATTGCTATTGGAGAACAATCTGAAGGTAATCTATTTTATCTTGATACCGTTGGAAATATATTGGAGGCTAGGTGACTGAGAGAGGGGGTGAATAAGGAACCAATAAATCTTATTCTCTTTTATCCTTTATTAGATTATCTAATCTGATTGCATGCATGAAATAGAAAAGCAATAAACATCCACAAAATTTGACACAATATTTGGTTAAACAAAAAAATCTTCCAAATAGAAAGTAAAATAGGGGTGGGGATGGTACCCACAATATTTAGTACTGCAGTATAAATTTAGCTTGTTAAAGCTTACAATTGACCACTTCTGATGGCCTACCCTATTAGGAGCAATAAGGACTATTAGGTCCACCTTGTGAAAGTATTTTTACAATACAATTAAGTATGCAACTTTGTTAGGAGATTTGAAAAGGACTGTTAAGTCCACCTAGTTAAAGGATTTTGCTAATGCACCTGTTAGCATGAACCAGTAGATGATTTTCTATGCAAATCTGATTTTATGAATGAGATCCTTTGATATAAAACTAATCATCTAAATGTGATAGATGAGTTTCTGTTGCACCTTTACACTTATGCAATCGTCTAATTAATCTGCCACTTCATATTCGCATAGATACTTATTTCAAACACATTTGGATAAAAAAAGTACCTTACATATATATCTTATCCAAATCAAATACCTCTGTAAGTCCACTTCCATGATATACAATATTATCAAACAATATAAACAAAGTCGTCCCAATACTGTTACTCGGGTCTAGTAATTCACTCGGGTGATATACTAACACTCGAGCAATATGCTGACACTCAGGCAATCTCTGGTACTCGAATCATATTGATTAGTCAGAGCTAGTGACTCAGGTAACATTGGTGACTCGGGTGATGTTTTTTTCCACTATCTGCTCAGTCGACACTGCAACTGCTTGGGTTACACTGTAACTTATCAGGTTACACTTCAAGCTGCTGGCTCGATCAACATTGTATTCATGTAAGTGACTAAGTGTTTTGGCACTAATTGAAAACATGTCTTTCCATAAGGTATAAAATCTCCCCCTTGGAATTAGTGACAAACACTTATCATGTCCAAAACTCCAATCAAATTGCTTAGTCAAAACTCCCCCTTTCCATCTACTTGGGTACTTGCTCAAGTTTTGACAACTCCATCATAAGCTCTTCAACTAAAAATTTTTATCTCTACTGACAACTCCATCATAAGCTCTGCACCTGAAAAAAAAATTTCATGTATGAGTCTCTTTTCATGAGCGATGTATTTCTGCATGAAATCCATGTGCGGAGGGATTTGGTTCTGCATAGCTGTAAGGGATTCCATTTTTCTTACTTCTTCCCTTAGTAGTTCTATCTGTATGTCTGTCAGATAATTGATCTTCACAAAATGTGTTGAACTCAAACTAGGGTTAAGTGCCAACTGGTTTGCACTTTCCTTCAAATTTGTGTCTATGTTTGTCAGCTTGGTCTTGATTTCCATGGTAAAGTTGGAAGTATCACTCAACTTTACAAATAATACCACTACATTATTTACAGTAGTTTCTAGAGAGCTAATGAGAGTGTTTAGCTTCACTTGATCTATTGCAATTTTACTTACAACATTCTCTAGAACTTTATTCTCAAACTTTCTTTCTGCTTTCTGTAGTAGTTTCTCTTGACCACTTAAATCTTTATTGAACTTGTGGACTATATTAACAAGCTGATCCATAACAGAGTCATTCTCATCAACTTAATTTTCTAGTGCATCTAAGAATATACCTTTTATGTCCTCTAGCACTATGTTTCTCTTCTTTTCTTCTCAAATGTTTTGTTATGTAGCTCTTTTCTTCCATAACTCCCTTAGTATATCAATCTACTCTATTGTCAAGTTGGATTGATCCCAATTTGCAATCAAAATATATTCCTCAAGATCAATATCATCAGTATATGTTTCCTTCCATTTTTCTTTGTCCTTGGGATTAGGTGAAGGAACAATCTCCTTACATTTTCCAATATCATCCTTGACTTCAGTATACAGTGGATCATTAACTTTTGTTGCACCAACTGTAGCATCAATGCTCACTGTAGAAACATTCACAGTGACCTTCTTTGACTCGGCTAGGCTTAACCCAATAGAAGGTGGAGCCTGATGCTTGGTTCCTACTAGTCCAGATGTAGATTCCATAGTCTTATCCTTGCTCGAAGATAGGATGTTCTATATAGGTGATTGGGGTAGGGATGCCATCACTTCTACTATTATCTGTCCTGCATTGGATTCTTCAATAGTTTCCACCTCAGGTAATTCTTCATCATTAGTCTTTACCTTGGGTTCTATACTCGGTACCTCTACCTTATCATCTCCTTTGATTTAAAAAATAGACTTCCACACCATTGTAGTAGTCTGCACAACATCTTCTATTCTCGTGTTCAATGTCTAAAAGGTCCTGAACCTTGGAGTGTGATTGTTCTCATATTTGGTCATGGCCTCTTTAACCTCTTTATTAGTCATAGTAGGCATGAATTGCTTCAAGGTTTGTTCCCTAATATCCTTTTCTGTTCAAATTGCATTTCTCCAGGGAATAGATATTTCTTTGAATAGATCTTCAGTCATATGACTTTTAAATTTAGATGGATCATACTTCCATCTTGCCATTTTCTCTACGAATCCTTCCTCAATCTTGTTCTATTCATCCTTAGTTCTAGAAGCATATTTCAATGTTTTTAGAGAACTCATACAACTACCTCTTTTCAAATTTCAACCTTATGCTCAAAGGTAGGTGGTGGCTTCTTGAATATTACTGTATCTTCTTCTTCATCTTCCTTAGGCAATATAAGTTTCCTTCTAGATATTCTTCTAGTGAAGACAGGGGTAGAGATCTTTTTCTGCTTGGGGGATACCTTCTTCTTCTTCTTAGGAGGTTCTTCTTCTATCTCTTCCTCTTCCTTTTTAGGTTAATCATCTTCTATCTTAATTTCATCTTCTTTTCTTTCTGTGATAGAAGGAGGAGATTTTGAAGTATTGCCATACTTCTTTTCAAACTTCTCTAACCTTTTCTTTCCTCTCTTCAAGATCTTAGGAATCTCAATTTCCAAAGATAATCTACCCTTTTCTTCTTCGTAAGTACCAAAGTATGGTGCTTTGGGATCAACAGGCTCAATCACAAGAGCCTTAATGATATATTTTTCCTAATCAATGTTAACCTCATATGCAAGAGGTTTCACCCATGCAACCCTAGGCTTGACTGCTTAAATGTATACTTTATCATAGTCAAATAGGAAGCAAACATCATCTTTATAATCCTCTACCAATTGTTTAGTAATTTTGAATCTATTCTACATCTTTTTGAAATCCTCAAAGTATGCATCCATGATGCTCTCAAAATTATCTCCTAATTTTGCTATGAAATCATTTATCTGATGGACTATGGATTTTTCCTTCTTCCAAACAATTGTGCCTTTGGAAGGGAAAAACTTTTGAATATAAAAGAATATGCAGACAAGAAGTGAACCAAACTTACATGGATTGGTCTTTGATTCCTGAATGCTTTCCATCTTCTTACTCAATTGGATGAGCTACAACTCGGCAATGTCAAATGAAAGGTTGTTCTTGACCACTTTGTATGCCAAGTCCACAGCCTCACATGGTACATTTTTTGGTCAGATAGAACTATAGATTTTGTGTGCAATTACATGAATACCAAACTTCAATTCCATGTTTGTGACTCAATTTAACCTCATGCCTCTTTCATCCCACTTGAAAAGAGTCTTCTTGGCTAGTTCTTCCCGGGGTAGGGTTTTGGTAGTTTTTGGCTTGTCAAGCATATGATACCCTGTCACACAGTGTACCATTGTCTTGGTGATCTTCACTAGTTGCTCCAACCATAGATGCATGTCGTGAACATGGCTCAAAACAAAACTAATCCACTTTATCTAAAAGCTTTGTGGCATATGTATGATATGATTCAAACCCTTGACTTCGAGGTGTTTATGTTCTGGCTTCAAATTCCAAGCTTCATAGAGTTTCTCATATGCTTTATTCATTTCCAATGTACCTAGCTATTGAATGGTGCAATGATAGAAGGCTTTGATATCATTGATACACAATACCTTCAGAGGAATTTGGGAATAAGCTCCCATCAGATCTATCTCTTCTACAATCGCTGGATGAAGCTTAAACTTTGGAGGTTCATAGAAAGCATTCCTAACCAAAATCTTAGATCCTTTCCTAACCTTGCTACTTGATGTAGATGCCATAATTCTTGGAGGTTTGATAAAACTTCACAACTTAAAGCTTTCAATCACAAATTTTCTTTGAATCGCTTAAGGCTTTGAATCGCTCTGAAAACTGAAAACTTTGGTAAGCAATAACCCTTCCAATTCATATTTTATAAGAGATTTTACCGTTGAGTTTTCACTAAATGCTTTGTACATGGTAGATGGCATACATCAGAATGAATCTCGGCAAAAAATATACAACCTGACTTAACTTGGTTAAGCCAGAGTCACTCGGTTGTAATTGAGATCCTGAATTGGTTAGAACCATAATGTGTCCTAGTGAATCAATATGTTGATTTGGACTTGCTAGCATGTCTAGAACTGATGTATAATGGCTTTTATGCACAATTATAGTTTTTTCCTTGCATATTTATTCAGAGATGGTAGATCCACCCAACTCACTGCTTTGGGTGTCATTCAATCCTTCATTGTTTTGATCTAAATTATCAGGAGACTTCCTTACCCACTACTGACTCATCTGGGTTCTGATTTCAGAAAAATTTTCTTTGCCTTTCTCAAAACTAGTATCCACTTTTTCTCTGTTCATGCAATTCTTTCTTAGATGACCGAATTTTTTACACACATAACATCTCTTAGTAGGATTCCTTTTTCTGAGGTGAGTCTTTGCACAATTTGCACCAATATGCCCACATTCACCACAATGACTGATGACATGTAACTGATTGAATGTTTGAAGATGTTAAGTTGATGATCATGCAAGGCATTAAATCAGTTAATGTATTGTATTGTCATTGATGTCAACTTGATATAATATGTATGGTCATGGAAATACTATCAAAGACTTCAAAAAAACTGATGAATCAAGGCTATGTTATCAATAATTCATACAAGTAAAGTATTCACAAAGTGACTATATATACTGATGGAGTGCACACCAACGGTCAAAGTTTACCCTACGAGCAAGTTCACAACATTACTGATGAGCAGAGTTACAGTGTTGCCCGATGAGAAAAACATAGAGTAACCCGATAGACATAATTATAGTGTTGCCTAACAAAAAAGACAAGGATGGAGATCCCAATGACAACTAAAGTCACACCGACAGAACAGTCAGTTATCATTGATGACTAACTGGAGTCTTGACCAAAAGAACAAAGAGTTCAGAAATGACAAAATGCTTAGCTATCAAGAAGCTATAAATAGACTTAATGGATACTTATCATTGTTTTAATCATCCTGATAAAGTCGGAGATAAGTAATTAATTTAAATTTGATTTATCCAATTGCCAAGAAGATCTATTTGAGATAAAACATGAGTTTTATTTAAATCTAATTGGCGATAATTGTGGATCACACCAAGAATCAAGAAAGCCAAGAAAAGGTAAATCATCTCTATAAAGAGACAAACCCAATTCATTACAAATTGATGTGTGGGGTGAAAAAGAGAAAAGAGGGAAGATGCTAAAGAGATTATGAAGGAGAAGAAAGTATTCATTCAGCCCTCATCAATCAAGCTAAAGAAAGAGCTAGATTCTGCAGACACTGATGAACAGTGAGACAACATCATAGAGAAGAACAGTGTGGAGAAAAGGTATAGAATTAATTATATTGATTAGAGAGGTAATGCACTTACAATAGATCTAAAAATCTGCAATTGAGTTGTATGTGTGAACAAATCATTAATGTTTCAGTTTAACAATTGAAGCATCAAGTCTCTTAACTGAGCAGGACTTAAAAGTCTTTTACTATTGAGATACCTCCCAAGGAGTATCAAAAATTTTGATCATGAAAGTAACATTGGATATGCCCGATACCTATTGACAGGACAAGTGAGTGTTTGATCAAGGATGGTAGCATTAGATGCTAGGGTGACAAACTATCTTTTAAATCTTCTAACAACGTAACACCTAACAATGTGTTTTGTAACCTTTAACAGGGTTGGCTCCTAACATAGCTCACTTCAGAAGAGTGAAAATTTGGGGTACCGGTCTCATGGGTTTTTCCCTTAACAGGGTTTCCACATTAAAAATCCATGTGTTATGTGTTTATTTTTTATTACTTTACTGTTTTACATTTCACACATGCAATTCTAGATTTATTGGTATACTCTGCATATTTACTGTGTTTTTGTAAATAGTTAACTACTTATCGGTAATCATACAGAAGAGAGATTTACAAAGCAATCTGACAAGTAGAAAATTGATATAAGTATTTCAAGGCATTCATCTTGTAGGACAGAAGATAACTAGAGACATAATTTGTGGTTATAAGTTTTAAGGGTTGATTTAAGGATTAATTTTTGAGGCCACTGATTCACCCCGCCTCTCATTTATTACTAAAAATTGGTATCAGAGCTTGTTTGCTTAAAAGGAAGGTTTCAATACCTAAGCTAAAGATCACAAGATGTGCCTAAGTTGAACAAAGATAATTTTGCTTCATGGAAGAGCAGAATAAGACTCCACTTATCAAGTATTGGAAATGATGTTACTCAATACTTAGATACTGAATATGTGTTTCCCACAGGAGCACCAACAGTTGAAAAATGAGAGAGAAGCATGAGCAATTTTGCATAATGATAGATCTTGCTTCCTCACTCTCCGATGCTGAATTTGAAGATGTCAAAACCTACAAGAATGCAAAGAAGATGTAGGAAAATTTGATGCTTGTACATGGTGGTGACAAAAATGTTTTTAGAGCCAAGGTAGAAAGCCTTAGAGGGAAGTTTGATGAACTCAAAATGAAAGAAGGTGAAAACATCACTCAGTACAACACAAGAATCAAAGAGGTAGTGAATGTTATCTGAGGATTTGGAGGTGTACTAGAATAATATACAGTGGTAAGTAAAATTCTAATAACCTTACTGCCTACTTATGCTATTAGAGTATCTGCCATTCAAGAAATGAGAGCAATAGAAAATAGAAATGTTACTCTAGATAGTTTGATTGGAAGATTGATTTCATTTGAGATGAATAACATTGATAATAGTGTCTTACCAAACATAGATTCTACATTCAAATCTTCTTTGAAAATAAGTAAATCAAGTCATAAACACACTATGATAAAAGATAGTGATAGTGAAAGTGAAGAAGAAGATCTTGACGAAATTGAATCACTTATGGCTAGAAGAATGCAGAGAGGCAAAGGTAACTTACCACTTCTTTGTTTTAATTGTAAGGAGATTAGATTCTTTTCTGCAAGATGTTCTAATAGAAGAAAAGATGACAGAAGTAATGAAAGATCATTTGAAAAGAAGTATGACAGAGGTGATTACAGAAGCTACCGACAATCAGAAATAAGAGATTCTCAAGACTACAAGGACAAAGGAAAGAAGGCCAGTTACCTAGAAAAATGAAAAGATGATGATACTGACACCGAATCTGAGGAAGACATCAAGATGGTGTTTGTGGCAGTAAAAGATGATTCAGATAATGATGAAGAAAGGTATGTAGAAACTACACTCATATATAAAGTTAGTAAAAATGATGTCTAGATCATAGATAGTGGATGCACTCACCATATGACCAGTGACAAGCAAAACTTTGAGACTTTTGAATACTATAAAGGTGGTTTAGTAAGAATGAGTAATGACACACCTTGTCCAGTTGAAGGTAGAGGAACCATAATGTTGAATAACCAAATAAAATGTGAAAATGATTATTGGGCAAATAGATTTACTTATAATCTATTGAGTGTTTCTCAATTGAATAATTTAGGTCACAGAGTAGCATTTCAAAATAAGAAGGCAAAGATCTTCAATAAATTAGGAAATCTAATTGGTACCGGTGAGCGGACAAAATGTAACTTATTCTATATGAATGATACTAACACCACTTGTTTGATTGCTACAAACAAAGACATATGGTTGTGGCACAAAAGATTGTGTCATGTGGACTTTGACAACATGAGTAATATTAGCAAAAAGAGAAATGTCAGAGGCTTACCGGCAATGACCAAGCCCGACAACATCATGTGTAAGAATTGTCAAAAAGGTAAGATGACAAAGTCTAGTTTCAAAAGAAAAACCCATACATCTGATGCCATTCTAGAATTAGTCCATATTGATTTATGTGGACCTATGAGGACAAAGAGTTATTATGGAGATAGATATTTTATTCTCTTTGTTGATGCTTACTCTAGAATGATGATAGTAATGTTTCTAAAAGATAAATCAGAATTATTTAAGGTGTTTAAATGGTATAAGGAAATGGTTGAGAAAAAAAGTGGTAAAGAATTAAAATGCTTAAGATCAGATAGAGGAGGGGAATTCATCAGATGAATTCACTAACTTTTGCAATGAGCATGGAATCAGAAGACAAGTCTCTGCACCAAGAACACCATAGCAAAATGGAGTTGTTGAAAGAAGGAACAAATCCATAGTTGATTGTGCAAGGACACTGATGATAGAGAAAGGCATCACCAAAATCTTCTGGAGAGAAGCTGTCAGTACTTTTTTTTACACATTGAACAGAGTACAATTGAAGAAAGAACCAAAAAGACACCTTATGAGCTTTGGTATGGTTACACACCAAATGTGAGTTACTTCAAAAATTTTGGTAGTCAATGTTATATCTTAAAAGATGATAGAAATGGAAAACTTGACTCCAAGAGTGATGAAGGAATATTTCTAGGGTACTCTACCAAGAGAAAAGCTTATGAATGTCTAAATAAGGCCTCTAACAAAATTGTTGAAAGTGAAAATGTAAATATAGATGAATTTGTAGAGAAGAATGAAAAGGAAAGCACTAAAGAACTAGAGGACTACAATAATTTTTCTTACAATGAGGAACTTGACACTCTACCCGACCAACAATGTAGAGCTCCCAAGCAATAGATCATTACACTCGAGCATCAGGCTACAAATACCAACGATCAGGATATTGTTCAAGATGATGCACTAAGTGATGGAGAACAAAATGAAGAACAAAATGATGATCAAGCTAATAGACAAAGAGTTGAACCTGTACTTGCAAGATATGTCAGAAAGAACCATCCACAGAACCATATCATAGGATATAAAAAGGTTTGTATGAGAACCAGAAGTAAGTCTCTAAATACAAGATGTCTTATTTGTGATTATGAGCCCAAATCTGTCAATGATACACTTGATAATGATGATTGGATAAATGATATGAATGAAGAGACTGAGCAGATAGAGAAAAACAAGACATGGACACTTGTACCAAGACCAGATGACAAGAATGTCATCGGTACAAAATGGATATTCAGGAATAAACAGAATGAGAATGGAGAAGTCACTAGAAATAAAGAAAGACTATTATACAAGGGGTATGCATAAGAAGAAGGGATTGACTATGGAGAGACCTTTACACCCGTTTCTAGGCTAGAAGGAGTGAGAATATTACTTGCTTATGCTGCATGTAAAGGATTCAAGGTATGTCAAATAGATGTCAAGTCTGCATTCCTGAATGGAATTCTTGAAGAAGAGAGTTTGTTGATCCAGACAAGAGGGACATGGTATGTAGACTACACAAAATCCTTGTATGGATTGAAACAAGCACCCTGAGCCTCGTATGAAAGACTCCATTCCTATCTTATAAGTATTGGATTTGTAAGGACTAGTGAAAATAGTAATATTTATTTGAAGGAAGATACTGATGATAACATTTTGATTGCTGAAATATTTGTTGATGACATCATATTTGGAGGCAATGATATGCTATGCAAATCATTTGCAAATGAAATGGGCAAAGAGTTTGAGATGTCTATGTTTGGAGAGATCAAGTTCTTTCTTGGTCTACAGATCATGCAACAAGATGAAGGTATTTTCATTACACAATCCAAATACATCAAAGAAGTACTAAAAATATTCAATATGGAAGAGTCCAAACCAGTTGGAACACCGATGGAAACTAGATGTAAGCTGACAAAGGAGGACAAGTCATCAAAGGTAAATTAGACTTTGTACAGATCAATGATTGGAAAACTGATGTATGTTGTACACACTAGACCAGATATTGCACATGTAGTAGGAATAGTTGCAATATTTTTTGCTAATCCCAGGAAATCACATATGACTGCTGTGAAAAGAATTCTAAGATATCTAAAGAATACCAAGGAATATGGCTTATGGTATAGAAGAGAAGGAAAATTTGAACTAAAAGTCTTTACCGACGTTGATTGGTCTGGAAATATTGATGATCGGAAGAGCACAACTAGAGGAGCATTCTTTACGAGTGACAAACTTGTCACATGGATCAGCAAGAAGCAAGGATGCATCTCTTAATCTAATGCAGAAGTAGAGTATGTTGTTGCTGCTGGAAATTGCTCAAATATTGCATGGATCAAACAGTTACTAGAAGGTATGCATATGAAAATTTTAGAACCAGTAATTATCTACTATGATAATACAAGTGCAAAAAACATTTCCAAAAATTGAGTCATGCATGCTAAAACAAAGCATATTGCCATCAAGTATCATTATTTAAGAGAACAAGTTCAGGAAAAGGAGGTGATACTTAAGTATGTGCGATAAAAGGAACAATTGGCCAATATCTTCACCAAGCCACTGCCCAAAGATGCATTTTAATACTTGCAAAAGTGACTAGGGGTCAGACCCTTGTCTATTGGTTAGTAAGTTGGATAGAAGGCTACATCAGCCTACATATTATAAGGCCAAATTATTGCCTTTATTTTGTATAATTTTAAATACTCTGTTCTAGTTTATGACCAAACATTTGTGAACCTAGCCAATTAAAACTTGTGATAAAGTCCAGATAGAACTGATAAACCATGGGTAGATATTTGTGACATATTTTTCTTATATTATACATATAGTGCAGTATTTCATATAACCATCAGAATATATGTTCTAATATTTGGATTTAATTTGATTAAGCTTGTTGCATGAATATTTCTGTATCACAACTAACTTGACAAGAGAGGAAGTGGCTAGAGCGTGGTCGACAACATTCAAGGAAGACTATTGAGGACCAGCTACGGTGGAGTGATCATCATAGCACTAGGAAACATGGATGCTACAATGGAGGAGCCATTATTCTAGGACATGGGGATGTAGTGTTGTTATATTCCCTCTGCACTTTATTATGTTGAATTGGTCACCCAAGCTTTATTACCCACACCGCAGACTGTTGCATTTCCATCTTCTTCTCCGGCATGTTTTCAGCAAGATAGTTTCTTTTCTATTTTGTAATAAGTGTTCGATCCTCTATTTATAGGGATTGGACCGACAGTTTGAGGTGAGAGGGAGGAAAGTTAGAGAAAGAAGTTTTTGGAAGAAACTGATATATCTTACAGCAAGCTATTTTAAGTTTCATGTATTGTTTTTATGTAATGAGTTTCTGAAATACAATGAAGTAATTCTTGGTTTACATTATGTGTTAATAGATTAGCAGAAACCAACCAAGGGGGCCCACTTGGGAGGTGGAATAGGTTAGAATAGAATAGATTTCCTTCCAGTATTTCCAGCATTTCCATTATTTCCAGTATTTCAGATTGAAGTTACAATTTCTTCTTGCAACATTGTACCTTGTGAATGTTCTTGCAGCATCTGCAAGAATATTTATAATGGATGTTCTAGGTTGAAAGTATAGGTTTAAGTAGAGCTTGCAATTTCTAGTGTTCATTTCAGTAAGGAGATAAATGTATTCTTTTCCTGCAGCACTAGTGTAGGTTTCTTTTATGCATTTTTACCTTCATACAACATAAGCAGAATGACTCCTTAAGGAACCTAGTGCACATATCGTGCTGACCATTTCAAGTATATGTCCCTGGGTTGACAAGTTAAATGCACCTCATAACGGGATTATTCCACACCTATTGTGAGGCAGTTCATTGATGCAAGTAGATAGATGGACTTCAAAGAAACATCTATACACAGTAAGGTATTTATCTACTCCAAGCACCAAAGTTATTACCGATGGATTAGGAAATTCAAGGAATATATTATGGATAGAAAGGATCCATTTGGCATCACTGTCAAAAGCTTGTATAACAATTTTTTTTATTTTTCATTACTGTCAAAGGGAGAGATATATCTCATTATCATACTGATAAAGGGAGAGATTATCATACTAATAAAGGGAGAGATTACATCCATTATCAACTCAGGGAGAGATTATATCCATCAAAGTATCCAAAGAGAGAGATGTATCAAGAAAAGGAGAGTACACAACAAAAGAAAGAATTGCTGACAAGAGACATCACAAGAAAGGAGAACAGTCAAAGGGAGAGAGTTTGACATAGAAGGAGAACACATCACATCAGAGAAAGAAATATTCTACATCTATCCAGTGAAGGGATTGAAGACAGACAAAAAGTTGCAAGAATCAAATCAAAGCTATTTGAGCTTACAAAAAGCCAGACATTTGTAATAGTTACTTTAGGAAATCTTGATGAAACTGTATATTTTATATTGTATTAGTAATAGTATAGTATGATAATGTAGTATGTTTCCATCAATGCCAAAGGGAGAGATTGATGACATGTAACTGATTGAATGTTTGAAGATGTTATGTTGATGATAAGTAATTGATTTAAAGATGATTTATCTAGTTGGAAAGAAGATCTCTTTGAGATAAAACAAGAGTTTGCTTTAAATCTAATTGGAGAGAATTGTGGATCACACCAAGAATCAAGAAAGCCAAGAAAAGGTAAATCATGTCTATAAAGAGACAAACCCAATTCATTACGAATGTGTGTGTGGGGTGAAAAAGAGAAAAGAGGGAAGATGCTAAAGAGATTCTAAAGGAGAAGAAAGTCTTCATTCAGACCTGATCAATCAAGCTAAAGAAAGAGATTGATTCTACAGACACGATGAACAATGAGACAACATCACAGAGAAGAACAGTGTGGAGCAAAGGTATAAAATTGATTATATTGATCAGAGAGGTAATGCACTTATAATAGATCTAAAAATCTGCAATTGAGTTGTATGTATGAACAGATCATTAATGTTTCAGTTTAACCATTGAAACATCAAGTCCCTTAACCAAGAAGGACTTAAAAGTCTTTTACAATTGAGATACATCCCAAGGAGTATCAAAAAGTTTGATCATGAAAGTAGCATTGGATATGCCCGATACCTATTGACAGGCCACATGAGTGTTTGATCAAGGATGGTAGCATTAGATGTTAGATACTAGGTGACAAACTATCTTTTAAATCCTCTAACAAGGTCACACCTAACAGTTTGTTTTGTAACCTTTAACAGAGTTGGCTCCTATCAGAGCTCACTTCAAAAGAGTGAAAATTTAGGGTACCAGTCCCAGTGGTTTTTCCCTTAACAAGGTTTCCACGTTAAAACTCCATGTGTTATGTGTTTATGTTTTATTACTTTACTGTTTTACATTTCACACATGCAATTCTGGATTTATCGGTATACTCTACATATTTATTGTGTTTCAGTAAATAGTTAACTATTTTTTGATTATCATACATAAGAGATATTTACAAAGCAATCTAATAAGTATAAAATTGATATAAGTATTTCAAGGCATTCATCTTGTAGGACAAAAGATAACTAGAGACATAATTTGTGGTTATAAGTTTTAAGAGTTGATTTAAGGATTAATTTTTGAGGCCACTAATTCAACCCCCCCCCTAGTTATTACTAACAAATGACAACATCTACTCCATGTGTTGCAATCCCAACCAAAAATTTCTTTAGCTAGTTGTTTAGTAGGGTTCCATTTCTTAGTTCTGCACTTGGAAGATTTGTGACCTTGTTTGTTACAATTGAAACATTTTCCTTCAAACTTAGGTTTCTTAGTGCATTCACTTGCCCTATGTCCATGTTTGTTGCATCTCTAGAATTTACCATGAAATTTTGAATTTCCATTGCTCCTACACTTATTTGATTTGTTCCCTAACTTGCCACAATGATTACAAGTAGGTTTGTTGTTCTTTTGAGTTCCTTGCTGTGAGGATTCACCTTGTTCAGTATAATCTAATCCATTCTTTTCATGATGTCTAAGTTGAGTTTGTTCTACCAACTGATCCATGTTTTCCTTTTAATTCATTATACTTTCATTGGTTTGCCTTTCAGTATTGAGATCATTCTGCAGTCTTTCATTTTCTGTCCTTTGATTGATAACTTCTTGATTTGCATTATTGAGTTGATTTATCATATCTGCTTGTTGAAGTGACAAATGATGGATTTCTTTTTCTTTTTCCTCTAATCTTGTACTCAGTAATATTTTATCTTCTTGTGCTATTTCTCTATCATTTTCTGCTTGTCTCTTTTGTTCCATGACTTCACATATTTTGACTAAATGAATTTCTTGTTCTCTCTTCAACTTTCTGACTTCTTCATGTAGATTGAGATTATTTGCAAGTAGGTCTTCAATGGTTGCATCTACTTTTTCAGAACTTATTTCTTTGCATAAGTCTTCAATTCTTTATTCTATGTAACTTTTATCATTCATCTCCACTATTAAATCTTTCTTCTTTTTAGGGAAAGAGAGAGCTTCTCCTTGAGTTTTCTGATTTGGTCCATGGCCACTTGTAGATCTATCTTTTCATTTTCAATGGCTTTCTCCAGTCTATATATTTCCACTGTCTCTGGTCTTTTATCAATCTATTAAACTTATATAAAGAGAACCTTTAGCTCTGATACCAATTGTTGGAAATATATTGTAGGCTAGGTGACTGAGAGGGGGGGGCATGAGTCAGGAACCAATAAATCTTATTATCTTTTATCCTTTATTAGATTATCTAATCTGATTGCATGCATGAAATAGAAAAGCAAAAAACATTCACAACACTTGACACAATATTTGGTTACCCAGAAACCTTCCAAATAGAAACTAAAACTGGGGTGTGGATGGTACCCACAAGATTTAGTACTGCAATATAAATTTAGCCTGTTAAAGCTTACAATTTACCACTTATGATTTCCTTCCCTCTTAGGAGAAACAAGGATTGTTAGTTCCACCTTGTGAAAGGATTTGTATAGTACAATTAATTATGCAACTCTGTTAGGAGATTTGAAAAGCACTGTTAAGTCCACCCGGTTAAAGGATTTTGTTGATGCACCTATTAGGATGAACCACTAGATGATCTTCTATGCAAATCTAATTTTCCAAATGATATCCTTTGATATAAAACTAATCACCTTAATGATAGATGAGTCTTTGTTGTACCATTACACTTATCTAATATTCTAATTAATCTGCAACTTCATATTCGCATAGATACTTATTTCACACACATTTGGATGAACAAAGTACCTTACATATATACCTTATTCAAATCAAATACCTATGTAAGTAGGCTTCCATTAGGTACAGTAATGTCAAACAATATAAATAAATTTGGCCCAATACTATTACTCGGGTCTAGTAATTCACTCGGGTGATATACTGACATTTAGGAAATATGCTGACACTCGGGCAATCTCTGGCACTTGGGTGACACTGGGTGCTTGGGTCATATTGATCACTCAGAGATAGTGACTCAAGTAACACTGGTGACTTGGGTGATGTTGTTTTCCACCATCTGCTCAGTCAACACTGCAACTACTCGGGTTACCGTGTAACTGCTCGGGTTGCACTTCAAGCTCTTGGCTTGGTCAATACTGTATTCATGTAAGTGACTAAGTGTTTTGGGACTAACTGACAACATGTCTTTCCATAAGGTCTACAGATACTTCTATGAATAGTTTCCTACTTTCTAAAGTTAAAGATGTTTGGTTATGGCACAAAAGGCTTTGTCATGTTAATTTTGACAACTTAATCAAAGTGAGTAAGAAGAGTAGAGTAAGAGGACTACCGAGACTCGAAAAACTAGAGAATGCTATGTGCAGAGAATGTCAGATGGGTAAGATGACTAAATCTAGTTTTTTAAGAAAGACTTATGTTAAACAAAAAAATTTAGATTTACTTCATACTAATTTATGTGGACCAATGAGAACTCAAAGTTATTATGGAGACAAATATTATGTTTTATTTGTGGATGATTATTATAGAATGATGTTTGTAATTTTTTTAAATGAATAATATGATACATTTAAAATGTTTAACTGGTATAAGGCTCGAGTTGAAAAATAAACAGGAAGACAGTTGAAATGTTTGAGATCTGACAAAGGAGCTGAGTTTACTTTTGATGAGTTTACATTCTTTTGTAATGAGAATGGAATCAAGAGACAGTTGTCATCATTGAGGACACAACAGTAGAATGGGATTGCTGAAAGAAGAAACAGATCTATTTTTTATTGTGCTAGAACACTGATGATTGAAAAAGGAGTTTCACAAAACTTCTGAACTTCTGGAGGGAATGTGTGTGTACTGCACTGTTTATACATTGAACCGAGTACAAATGAAGAAAGGTACCAACAAGACACCTTATGAAATCTGGAATGATCACAAACCTAATGTTAGTTACTTTAAAATTTTTGGGAGAAAATGCTATATTATGAAAGATTCCAGAGAAGGAAAGTTTGGTTCAAAAGAAGAAGAAGGGATATTCTTATGATATTCTACTAGGAGTAAAGCTTACAAATGCTTGAACAAGGTTACTAACAAAATGGTGGAAAGTGCAAATGTGAGAATTGATGAATTTGGAGAAAGGAATGATGAATATAGTAAGAAGGAACCTGAAGATTATGAGAAGTTTTTATATGTACAACATGATGCCCCTAATACTTGATCGAGAGCACCGACTGAGGATGAAGATGCACACGGATTTCCACAATTGAATGTTGATATTGAAGAACCGAGAGCTACTGAGCCTATTTTGGAAAAGTGTGTGAGAAGGCACCATTCCCCAAGAAAGATTATTGGAAATAAGGTCACTGGAATGAGGGATAGAGGAAAGGTAAGAGACAATACATGTTTTATATCTACATTTGAGCCAAAGAAAGTTAAGGACGCACTAGATAATGAAGATTGGATGAAAGAAATGAAAGAATAGTATGATCAAATTTAGAAGAAAAAGACATGAACATTAGTACCCAGGCCCAAAGGAAAAAATATTATTGGTACTAAATGGGTTTTCAGAAACAATCTGAATGAGCATGGAGAAGTTATCAGAAATAAAGCTAGATTGATTTGCAAAGGTTATGCACAAGAAGAAGGAATTGACTATGGAGAGGCTTTTGCACCTATAGCTAGACTGGAAGGAGTTAGAATACTTCTAGAATATGTTGATTACAAATTATTTAGGTATATCAGATGGATGTTAAGTCTGCATTTCTTAATGGGATACTTGAAGAAGAAGTATACATTGAGAAACCTTATGTACTTATTGAGAACACAAAAAAGAATAAGGTATGTAAGTTAAATAAAGATTTATATGGATTGAAATAATCACCTTGAAAATGGTATGAGATACTTCACTCTTATCTAGAATCAAAATAGGATTTTGAAGAACAAGTGATAATAGTAATGTTTACTTGAAATGTGGCAGTGATAATAAAGTTTTGATTTCTGAAATTTTTGTTGATGATATTATTTTTGGAGGCAATGACACTTTATGTAAAGGATTTTTTGATGAAATGAGAAAATATTTTGATATTTCAATGATTGGAGAGATTAATTTCTTTCTAGGTCTACAGATACAACAAGTTACTACAGGAATCTATATTAAACAAGCCAAGAATATCAAAGAGATTCTTAAATATTTTGGTTTAGAAGATTCCAAACCTCTTGGAACATCAATGGTTACTAGATGTAAATTATCTAATAGGATGAAACACAAGAGGTTGATAATACTCTTTACTGATCCATGATTGGTAAATTGCAGTATGTTATTCACAGACCTAATATAGCACACATTGTTGTAATTGTTGCAAGAGTTTCTTCTAATCCAAAGGAAACACATATGTCTGTAGTAAAAAAGAATTTTGAGATAACTGAGAGGCACAAAATAGTTTGTATTATTATACAAAAAAGGAGGTACTTTTGATCTACAAGTATACACTGATGCAGACTGTGTTAGGAATAACAGTCCACCAACACAAATGAGAGCGGGGGTGAATCAATTGTGAGATATATTATTAAACATTAAAATTTATAAACCAAAACTTCAATTAAAATGATAACATACTAAATACCAAAACAATAACACAATCCTTTTTTGTCAAGGAAAACCTGTTAAAGATAAAATCCTGGTGGGAATTAGCACCCACAAATGGTGTACTAAGAGTATAGTATCCCTGTTAGAATATTTAACCTTGTTAGGATCTTATTACAACATTACAATACATAGTACTTGTTAAAGGACAAACCCTATTAGGAGTCAAGAGTAATAGTGGGCTCACCTCCTAGGCACACTACCCAAAGAAGGTTAAAGTCACCCTCAATGATTTACAATCTGAACAAGTGTATATAAGAAATATATAATCCACTGAACTGTCTGATAGAAACTGTCTTTTCTTGGTCAATTCCAATGAAGTAATATAATCACAAACTCTTCTCTACGTCCAACAGGAAATCAAACTTAACATCTTTCACACTTCTCTTTCTTTTTAATTACCTTCTCATCATACATCCATATTTTTAAAAGAAAAAGATCTCTCATATATACCCTATTACAATAATTGATTAGGTCGGCCAATTAAGCTTTCCAAATATAAAAATAATTATTTAACCCCTTTCTAAGATACACACGGTACCTAAAACAAGTAAACATCAATTACAATACATCATATATAATCCAAGATCCACAATCCACGCTTGCAATCCACAATGCATGCTACATCTCTGAAGTCAGCCCCAAATAGGTCTCCTCCATAATACATGCCTCAGCTGACATCACCAATAATCACACAACTTGCAATCAATAAAAAAAATTCCTCAATATGCCTTCTTTCATTGCTTAAGCTCACATAACCTGAATCATCATCACATGTAAGATATCCCCAAAATACAGAGACTCGCTCTATTAAGAATCACTGTCACAGTCCAGAAACCAGTATTCACTAAAACATCTGTAACAACTCCAATATGCAATATTAATCCAAGAAACCTTAGAAATAATATCATCACACATCCTTATTCATATCATCATCTTTTCTCATTCTAATTCATCCATATAGTGTTCGTACACTTCTTTTAGTCATCATACAATAGTAATAACCAGTTTGTTCTCTCCATAGAAACATATATTGACATCAATGACAAAACATGAATGCCAAAAACATCAGTAGTACCTAATTCTAATATCATACAACAATCCCCCCTTTGGCATTGATGGTAACATATGGGAAAATACATCAACCCAAAAGTACTCACTCAATATAATCTTCTCAATATCCTCAACACAATTCTCCCTAAAGCGGTAGAGATTTTCACATAGAATCTCTCCCCCTTAGACAACAATGGAAAAGGGTTCCATAAATCTTCTTTAATATTTTGCGAGGTGTAGCTTTTTCAAATCTTCATGACTAGCAGCTAGGTACAAAATCACCCAAATGTGCTCTATAGTGTTCCTGCGATCACTCCTTCTAAGGAGTAGATCCAAACATCAAGTCCAAAAAATGATATAGCTCTAAAGGCCATTGGAATGATGCATGTCTGCATCAATTAATTACCATAGGGAGGGGATCTCACCCCAAGCATGCTTCTGAGATACTCAAAAGCATCTTTTGTCAAAGCTTTTGTAAATATATCTGCTATTTGTTCCTTTGTGCTAACATACTCCAGTCTAATCTCTTTCGCTGCTACCTTGTTTCTCAAGAAATGATACTTAATAGAAATATGTTTAGTCTTTGAATGTATTACAAGATTCTTCAACATATTCACTGTGCTAGTGTTATCACAATGGATAGCCATTGGCTCTTCAAAAATTATTCCAATGTCCTTAAGCATTTGTTTCATCCAAACAACTTGTGTACAATTTATAGAAGCAACAACATACTCAGATTCAGAAGTAGACTGAGCAATACAGTCTTGCTTCTTAATTAACCATGAAACCAGCCTTTTTCCAAAGAAAAATTCTCCACCTCTTGTAATATTTATATCATCAACACTACCTACCCAATCAACATTAGTTTAAGCACGTAAAATAAAGTCATATGATTTTTCATACCATAATCCATACTCTATTGTTCCTTTCAAGTATCTTAAAATTATTTTCACAGCAGCAAGGTGGGTATCTTTAGGATCTTCTTGATATCTTTCCATAATTCCAATTGCATTGGAAATATCTGGTCTGGTGTGAGTTAGATATTGTAGACCTCCAATCATTGATTTGTATTTTGTCTGAAAAGCACTATGAGTTTCATAATTATTAATAAGTTTATAACCAGTCACCATGAGTGTCCCAACAGGTTTACAATATTCCATTCCAAACTTCTTCAACATATCCTTAAGGTACTTGGTCTAAGATATAAACATACCATTCTTATTATGATTAATTTGCGAGCCAAGAAAAACTTTCATCTCACCAATCATTAACATTTCAAATTCATTTTCCATTTCTTTAGAGAACTTTTTACTCATTTTATCATTGCCTCCAAAAATGATATCATCAAAAAAAACTTATATTATTAGGATTCCATCTTCACCAGTTCTTAAATATAAATTATTGTTTTCATTACCTTTTATAAAACCAAGGAAGATACCTTCATCACTTCTAGAATCAAACTTCCCTATGTCATCACCTCTTTTGATATAGAATTTACTTCCAAATATTCTAAAATATTTTACAGTAGGAGTATGATCAAAACATAATTCATAAGGATTCTTACTTGTACCTTCTCTGATCTGAATTGTGTTCAAGGTGTACACAAAAGTACCAAAAGCTTCTCTCCAATTAACATGTGATACATTTCCTTCCACCAACATAGTTCTGGCAACATTTAACTGTTGGAGATTTGTTTCTGTGCAGTTGATTGATTGTATGTTTTTCATTGATGACAACATATAATACACAGTAGTGATTATGTATGTACTTATCTGAATGATGATATCAAGCCTTGCATGGTTAGATACATGTTGAAGACATGTTTATTATGTTATGTTCATACACGCAGATCCAGATATGATGTTTAAGTCAAGTTGTGTAATTCTATTATTAGCAGTTACAGTTCTGGAATAGTATCTATTCAGAGCCAAAGTATTTAACATGTTTCTTGAGTTGCACCTATCTTTAGGATATGCGTGTGTATATTCATGATTAGTTATGTGTTGATGATAGTTATCTAAAGGTGCCTAACATGTTTCAAGAAGATTACAAATGTAGAGTTAATTTGAAGAGGCCGACTTAGTGAAGTGTCACGTCTATTTAGTTTGTGTTGCATGGACTTAATATTGTTTGCGTGCTTATTAAAGCCGACAAGGATGTTATGAAGAGTCGTATTACAGGTCCCATGATCTCATACTTTGAGGAAGATACTTATAGCAAGTCATTTGTGATATGCTAAGTGTGAATGATACAAACAGAGACAGAAAAAGTACAGAGCAAAATATCAGAGTTGTTTCATTCATCAAGGATTTATGTGAAGAAGAAGTGAAAGATTAAAATACAATGGAACTGATCAAGATAGCAGTTCTACTCTACAGTTCATCATCAGATATAGTGCATATCTATTCTACAGAAGGTTGTAGCCTTCACCATTAAAGCAGTGAGCTTTTGGACAGTGAGTCCTCACCCCTAACAGGGTTATTTTTAAAAGACTCCTAACATGGTCATACCCTTAACTAGGTCACTATACTTATTTATTTGTAAAGAACAACTCCTAACAGGGTTGCAAGATCTTCTAACAGGGATTACTATAAACAAGTATAGTTCATTGTGGGTGCTAATTCCCACCGGGGTTTTTACCATTTGGTTTCCCCGTAATCAAA
>MU227134.1:4459759-4474687 GCA_018584345.1 Thuja plicata
ATAGATAGATCACTGATTCACCCCCCCCCCCCTCTCAGTGATCCTAATCATAACAATGAGGACAACCAAAATTTTAGGGCAGATTACAAAAATTGGAAATACAACCAATAGTTATATGTGGGCTAGAACTGGTTTTTAAACAAATATGCTGATTTTCAATCCAACTATGTAAGTTAGGAATAGTGGAAAGACAAAATTGCAAAAGTTGCTCATGAAAACTTTGCAACTTTGAAAAGTTGTCATGACAACTTTCCTAAAAAGTTTAAAATAGCCTTAAATGGTTATAAAGGCTGACCTTAGGGTCTAAGAGCATGGGGGAAGACTATATAAGACTAAATAAACCCTAATTGTGGGGTTGGTTGTCAGATTGTATGGACTAATTTGGAAAAAGTACTGGTTTTGTAATACATAGTCACTTTTTAGCCTTCATCCACACTCAAATGGATTGAATGGTCATATGTTATGCATTGAGGATTTAGTTCTTTATATGTAGATACTTTTTGTGTACTTTATTTGAAAAAAATTGTTCATTTCTTTAGCATTTTGTAAATTCTTTTGTTTTCATTAGTTCGTTGTCCTAAACAGAGGTAGTTAAGTAAATATGGCTCCTTCTTGACTTCCAGCAGTTGAATCCTTATGGCCACTTGGAATAAAGAAGGGCACTTTGTATACTATGTAAATAGGTCTTTAGGTTTTTTCACGCAGAGGATCTAATTTTACCAGCAAGCCCTAGGCGAGTCCATGGTTACCCGACTAGGATCTTGCAGCGTTGCAGAGGGATAAAGAATGGTTGAATGGATTGGTTTGTGAAAATCCCGAGTTAGAGAGTGTAGGGGCATGTGACATGGTCATGTGGTTGAAAGGACAGGAGAATATGTTTCCATATGATGGAATTTTGAAATATTTTTTTCTAGACTAGCCTACATGCCCTAAAAACCCTTAAAAATAGGGGTTACCTGAAAGTAAATGTTCGGACACTTGGAGGAACCAAGACCTAGAAAATATTGAATCCTAGGTTGATCTTAGAATGAATCCAAAGTTAGTGTGGAGGCTTATAAAGGGAAAATAGAATAAATTCCAAGATTTCAAGTTTTAGGAGGCCTAATTGAGAAAAAAGGCTACAAGGCCTAAAACATAGGAATCAAGAAATTGATTATAGAACCCATGAAGGATTGGTGAAAGGGGTTATAAATCCTATTGAAAATTATGGAGAAGGAGGATGGACACCTAATTACCATGCAAAAGAAAGATTGAAGCATAGTTTCTCCGATAGGACCCCATGAGTGCATAGAAGGTTGTGAAGGAGTGAAAAGTGTTTGAAGTTGATTAGAGAGATTCGGTGGAGTAGCGGATTGATAGAAGAATACTCTAGTTAGGTTAAAGATAAGTTGCCATAGGAAGGCTAAGAGATAGTCTTAGGAAGAGAAAGAAAGCTCTTGAAGAGGAATCTCCCCATCCACATGGTATCAGAGCCATTTAAAGGCTTGGGAAGATTTTTGTGTATGTCAAAGGTGAGTGAGTCAATAGGACAAAGCACCATGGTGAAAAATGCAAAGTTGGCAAGGGACTTGATAGAGCAGCAAGAGAGCAATAGACTTATAGAAGAAGCTATGGAGGCAATGAAGGAAAGACTACCATAAATTGTAGAGATTGTATATAAAGTGAAGGCGCAGTTAGAAGATGATAAAGGTAAGGGAAAAGCACAAAGAGAAGAAAATGTAGAACCAGAACCAGACCCACCATTACCAAAGGAACCTTTCCTCAAATCCCTCAAAGCATTGAGTGATAAATCAATGGAAGTTATGCATGTGTTTACTGGAAGAATGGATGTAGAATTAGTTATGGAATGGATTGAAGGAATGGAGAATCACTTCAAATGTTATGGGTTTATAGAGGCCCAAAAAGTGAAGATAGCCAAGTCTAGATTGAGGGGACAAGCCCTAACTTGGTGGAAGTTCCTACAAGAAGAAAGAGAGAGAGAAGGAAAGAAGCCTATAGTTAATTGGAAGGCTATGGTGACTAAGGTCAAAGAAAGATACCTACCAGATGATTATGAAATTCAACAACACAAGAAGAGACAAAATCTCAGATAGAAGGAAATGGATGTTGCCTCTTATACAGAGGAGTTTCAGAAGTTGTGCCTTAGATCCAAGGTACATGAAGAAGAAAGTATCAGAGTGGAAAGATACCTTAATGGGCTTATATGGATCATTAATGAAGAGATAAGTCTATTTACCCTCACTACTATCCATGATTGTGTACAAATTTCCCTCAAGGTGGAGGAAAGAAATAAGAAGAAGTGAGAATCTAGCTCTAGGGGTAGAGGAAGAGGCAAAGATTTCAGAGGTGGACATAGACGAAGTTCTATTGGTAGATGTAATGAACATAGAATTCAAGGGGACTCTAAGTTCATTGAACAAGTAAATGAGCCAAGAAATAGAGGTGGCTATGGCAGAGGTAGGAGTTACAACAGTGGTGGAATAGGAAGGATTGGTGGCTGTAGCAGAAGTTCATATTTTGCTAGCATGAAATGTTACCATTATGGGAAAATAGGACACCCTACTTATAGATGTCCAGAAAAGGAATCATTCTCACATGGTGAGAAGAAGATAGCTTATGTCCAAGAAGAAGACAATCATGTGAATCAATCAGAGATAAATCTTGATTCAGAGAAGGGTGAGAGTCTCATGCTTAGGAGAGTGTTTCTCAAGGAGCCTGGTAAAGAAGAAAACAAGCAAAGGATAGCCATCTTTAGGGTCAAATGCAAGATGCTTGGCAAGGTGTGTAGAGTCATTACAGACTCTGGATCCAAAGATAATGTAATATTAGAGGAGGAACTATAGAAGTTGAAGTTAAACAAGATACCCCATGCATATCCCTACAAGGTAACTTGGCTAAACAAAGGGCATAACATATTGGTTAATGAGAAGTTGTGGGTTGTTCACAATAGGAGGGTACCAAGACAAGATACTATGTGATGTCTTACCTATGGATGCTTTCCATTTGTTACTACGAATACCATGGAAGTATGAAAAAGAAGCAGTCCACCATGGCAAGGAGAATAAGTACTCATTCAAGAAGAATGTTGTCACTTATAAGATACAGTCCTTGATAGAGGAGGAAACAGTGAAGAGTATGGACTCCAATACACTCCTAATGAGTGGGAAACAATTCCTAAGTGATATGAAGAAAGAAGAATGGATTGGGTATGTCATCATTGTGAAACCAAAGGAGGAAGAGACACAAGAACAAGCACATATACCTAAATAAGTCAAACATTTGCTAGACATATTCCAAGACATCATTTGTGATGGGACACTAGCCACCCTACCTCCATAGAGATAAATCCGTCATAAGATTGATTTTGTGCCAGGGGCATCATTACCTAACAAAGATGCTTACAAGATGACACCGTAACAAAACAAAGATATTGCAAGGCAAGTCCAAGAGATTTTGGACCAAGGATTAATCAGAAAGAGCATCACCCCATGTGCTATTCCAGTGATTTTGGCACCTAAAAATGGAGGTAAGTGGAGGATGTGTACTAATTCTATGGTAATAAATAGGATAAAAATTAGGTATAGATTTCCTATTCCTAGAATAGAAGACTTGATGGATTGTCTTGGGGGTGCTAAGTACTTCTCAAAAATGGACCTTAAGAGTGGATATTATCAAATTAGGATGAAAGAGAGGGATGAGTGGAAGTCTTCCTTTAAAAGAATGGAGGGAATCTATGAGTGGTTAGTAATTTCATTTGGGCTTTAAAATGTACCTACTACATTTATGAGACTAATGAATGAAGTCTTGAAAGTTTATATAGGTGTGTTTGTAGTAGTGTACTTAGATGATATACTCATCTTTAGTAATAAACAGGAGGAGCATATGAAACACCTAGAGATTGTTTTGAAGAAACTCCAAGAAGAGAAGTTGACCATTAACCTTGAAAAGAGTGAGTTCATGAAACAAAACTTGTTTACCTAGGTTTTGTATTCTCTCAAGGTGATCTAAAAATGGACAAAAGAAAAGTAGAATCAATCTTAAGTTGTCTTAGTCCAAAAATAGGGATAGAAGTGAGAACATTCCATGGTTTGGCTCAGTTTTATAGGAAGTTTGTGAGAAGTTTTAGTGAGATTTGTGCACCTGTCCTAGATAACATAAAAGGTGGAGTTAATACCATATTCATATGGACAAAGGAAACTAATGAATTTTTTGAGAGGTTAAAGAAGGAGATAGCTACACAAACCATCATTGTGCTTCCTAGTTTTGAAAGATTATTTGTTGCAGAGTAAGAAATATAGCTATGGGGGAAGTATTGAGTCGAGAAGGGAGGCTAGTAGCCTTCTTTAGTGAAGGGTTAAATGAAGCTAAGTCAAGACATTCATCTTATGATTTGGGGCTTTATGCATTGGTCCAAGCTCTCAAAATTTGGAGGCACTACCTATTGCCAAAGGAGTTTGTTGTATACACAGATAACCAAGCCCTAATCTATATAAACACTCAAGAAAAGCTCAGTCTTAGGCACATCAAATGGATGGAATTTCTGCAATCATACACATTCACCATCAAACACAAGAAGGGGTTAAACATAAAGTTGCAAATGCACTTAGTAGGAGATTTATCACTTTCCAATAAATCCAATTTCAGAGCATAGGAGTTGAAGGATTCAAGGACTTATATGCAGTGGATGCGGATTTCTCAAAGATTCAAAAGGTATGCATTGATTTTGATAATCAATTTCATAGTAAATTTGTCGAATACACACTGCAAAATGGTTTTTTATTTAAAGGGAAACAATTGTGTTCCAAGGGGATCGATGAGGGAAAACCTCATTTAAGAGAAGAATAATGGAAGCCTAAGTGGTCACTTTGGGTGGAATAAGACCTTAGATCTAGTGGAAAGATTCTATCATTGGGATAAAATACAAAAGGATGTAAGGCGATATGTGGAACAATGTGTGATTTTCCAAATAGATAAGGATACCTCTTCAAATGCAATACTTTATCAGTCATTAACCACACCTAATAGGCCTTGGGAGTGCATAAGCATGGATTTTATAGCAGGATTACCTAGAACCAAGACTGGTTTGGATAGTGTATATGTTGTGGTGGATCAGTTTAGTAAGATGAGTCACGTTATCCCTTGTAAAACAACCCATGATGCTAGTTACATTGCTCAACTCTTCTTTAGGGAAGTGGTAAGGATCCATGGCCTACCAATCAACATTGTCTCAGATAGGGATGTGAAGTTTATGGGGTAGTTTTGGAAATCACTCTAGAAGAGGTTGGGAACTAATTTGGCACATAGTTCTACATATCATCCTCAAACAAATGGTCAAACTAAGGTAATCAATAGGGTGCTTGGAAAAATTTTAAGATTTTTGACCAAAGAGTATGGTCAAGGATGGGATCAAGTCATCCCACCAATGGAATTTTCCTATAATGATAGTACAAATAGATCCACAGGTAAGAGTCCATTTAAAATTTTTGTATGGACTGCATCCAAGGGGAATTTGTGAGATTAGGGAGTTAAAGGTTCATGAAGGAGTGAGCGGACATGCAGATGAATTCGCACAATCTATGAGAGAGGTCCATGAGTAGGTGAAGAAGACTCTAATGGAGGCAAACCAAAAGCTAAAAGCTAAGGTGGATGAAGGGAGAAGAGACTTATAGTTTGAAGTAGGAGACTTGGTGATGGTGTACCTTAACAAAGATAGAATAGAAAATTGCATTCCTAGAAAGCTTCATATGAGGAGAGTTGGCCGATGTAAGGTATTGGCTAAGTTTGGACTTAATGCCTACAAGTTAGATCTACCCAAGGAGCTATCAATCGCTCATATATTTAATGTGAAGGATTTAACTAAATACAAAGGTCCAGATGTAGATGAGTAGGATTACAATACATACATGGAAAAGGATGTGGAAGGACTTAATGTACCTATCCAGAGTAAGCCTCAAGTTAAAAGGGTCCTAGATTCTAGAGTGAAGAAGAAGACTGGACACAAGCTCTACATGGAGTATCTAGTCAAGTGGGAGCATCAACCTAAATAAAAGGCTAATTGGATAGCAGAGGGTGATTTCAAGGAGCATGGCATCATCTTAGATCTTATCACACCTCAGGTAACTTAAATTTCTTGTTGTAGGGGGAGAATGGTGCAGGAGCACCTTAGGGTCCTAGTAAAGATCCTAGTTAAATTTTGGCTTGTAGGTGGTTATAGCCAACCACAAATGAATAAGAAATATGATAAAGTACCAAGGTGTGTGGAGTGATTTGTAAATATGATTTTTTAGGTTCTTATTTTTGGTTTAATCCAAAAAGGTCCTAGTTAATCTATTTTTGCACTAAGTGTTAGCAGAGTCAAAGTTGGTCAAAATATGGACCAGACTCTAAAAATGGAAGGTAAGAGGTTATATGTTGGCTAGACATGGTTTTGGACCAAATATTCTTATTTTCAATCCAACTATGCAAGTTAGGAGTAGTGGAAAGACAAAATTGTGAAAAATTGCAAAAGTTGCTCATGACAACTTTGCAACTTTGAAAAGTTGTCATGACAACTTTCATAAAAAGTTGAATATAGCTTTAAATGGGTCTAAAGACCAACCTTATAGTATAATAATGTTGGGTAGGACTATATAAGACTAAATAAACCCTAATTATGGGGTTGGTTTTCAGATTGTATGGACTGATTTGGAAGAAGCACTAGTTTGTAATACAGAGTCACGGTTTAGCCTTCATCCACACTCAAATGGATTGAATGGTCATCTCTTATGCATTGAGGATTTAGTGATTTATATTTAATACATTGTGTGGACTTTATTTGGAAATATTTTCTCATTTCTTTAGCATTTTGTAAATTCTTTTTTTTTCACTAGTTCGTTGTCCTGAACAGAGGTAGTTATGTAAATATGGCTCCTTCTTGAGTTCCAGTAGTTGAATCCTTATGGCCACTTGGAATAAAGAAGGTAACTTTTTATACTATTTAAATATGTATCTAGGGTTTTTTTTATGCAGAGGAGATAATTTTACTAGCAAGCCCTAGGCAAGTCCATGGTTACCCAGCTAGGAGCTTGCAGCGTTGAAGAGGGATAAAGAATGGTTGGATGGACTGGTTTGTGCCAATCCCAAGTTGGAGAGTGTAGGTAACTATGACATGGTCATGTGGTTGAAAGGAAAGGATCATATGTGTCCATCTGATGGAATTTTGAACTCTTTTGTTGCAGACTGTTTTACATGCCCTAAAAACCCTTTAAAATAGGGGTTACCTAAAAGTACAGTGTACGAACACTTGAAAGAACCAAGACCTAGAAAATATTTAAGCATAGATTGATCTTAGAACTAATACAAAGTTAGTTTGGAGGATTGTTAAGGGAAAATATATTAAATTCCAATATTTCAATTTTTAGGAGGCCTAATTGAGCAAAAAGGCTACAAGGCCTATAACATAGGAATCAAGAACTCAATTACAAAACCAATCAAGGATTGGTGAAAGGGTTTTAAATCCTATTGAAAATGATGGAGAAGGAGGATGGACACCTAATTACCATTCTAAATAAATATTGAAGAATAGTTTCTTGGATAGGACCCCATGAGTGCATAGAAGGTTGTGAAGGAGTGAAGAGTGTTTGAAGTTGATTGGAGACATTTGGTGGAGTAGAGGATTGATAGAAGAATCCTCTAGTTAGGGTAAGGATAAGTTTCCCTAGGAAGGCTAAGAGACAGCCTTAGGAAGAGAAAGGAAGCTCTTGAGGAGGAATCTCCCCATCACTTCCCCATAATAAACTCTTTACACATAGTGTTAGATGGTTTTAAAATCTTAGGTAGATATCTTACTACATTATTCATAATTGCCTTCCAAATATTATCAAAGTTAACATGAAAAAATCTTCTATACCATAAACAACTATCATCAACCTTCAAAACAAAACAAGAAGCCTCAAAGATATTCAATTCAAATACATTACCTCTAGATTTAGTACCAGATGCGATCAAGTCTCCTGATTTACTTCTGATAGACCATTTCCCATCAATGAAATTCAATTTATAGCCTTTGTCCACTAGTTGTCCAACACTCAACAGATTATGCTTAAGTCCATCAACAAGCAGTACATTGTCAGTATTAGTTTTTTCATCCAGATAAATAGATCAAACTCCAATGATAATCTTAGGAGTATTGTCACCAAATATAACAACACCATCATCATATCTTTTCAGACTAACAAAATTATTTTTATCTCCAGCCATATGATGTGAACAACCGCTATCTATAACCCATTCATATTTATTTTCAACATGAGATGCTAAGGCTTTTTCTTCATGTATAGGTTCATCACCCTTAATAGAAATAGATCCATTCTCATCATAGTCAATAGATTCATCATCAGAAACACTTTCACTAGCATAGTAACATTCCTTATCTTTTGGATACTTTGATTTGGAAAACTTAGGTTTATGTTTTGGAAACCCTTGTAGGACATGGAGATGCAAAATGACCTATCTTGTTGCATGAAAAACATTTCAAAGGTAACTTTCCTTAAAACTTACCCTTAACTCTCTTTTCTCTTCTAGAGATCAGGGCTACCACATCATCTAGCCTTCTTTCTTATTCTTGTATATGTTCCCATTCATCAGCATAGTCTCCAAGTTCTTCTCTCAAGTCACTATTGCTGGTGCTCACAATTCCGTATAAGGTATTTTTATTTCTATGTATAGTCACCTTGAATGCTAAATCCACTTTAGGTAGAGAATATCCCAGTTTTGTGGCCTCAAAATTAGTTAGCTTTCTAATCAACATCTCTCTATTGAAGTTTGTTGTCAAAGGTATAATTTGTTGCATAGCTTGTACTTCAGTTCTGTATACAGGTGTCACAAATCTGAGAATCTCCGCAATCACTTCTTCGTCACTGTAAGTACCTCTAGAGTTCTCGATGCCAGTAACCACTTTAGTAACTCTATGTGTGTATGATCTAATGTTCTCATCATCTTTCATTTTAAATGAATCCATCTTAGTCTTCCAGTTTTTTAGCTTCACCTATTTTGTAAACTTATCTCCTTTATACAGTGCTTCCCATCTTGTCCAAATTTCATGTGCAAAATCTAAGTATTTTACTTCTATGAATTTGCCTTCAGAAAGTGTGGTGATCAATTCTTCCCTTGCAACCATGTTACATGAAAATATCTTATTTTCATCTTCATTAGATTTATCTAGTTCATCCAAGTCTTTACCTATTCCTTTCTTTTTCTGATCATCTAGCATTTGATTCCTAAACATAGCAAATGTGTTCTCATCTTGTTCTTCCAACTGTCAAAGTTTTCAAAAACAAATTTTAGACTATCCTTCCTATAGTAAGTCATCTTGAGGTTCACCTCAAGATGTTAATATTTCTCTCTAAGGACCAACAACTCTGATACCAATTTTTACGAATAACAGTCGACCAACACAACTAAGAGGGGGGTGAATCAGTTGTGAGACAGATTATTAAACATTAAACTTTATTAACCAAAACTTCAATTCAAATGATAACACAATAATACAATCATCTTTGTTGAGGAAACCCTATTAAAGGTAAAACCCTAGTGGTAATTAGCACCCATGAATGATGTACTAAGAGTATAGTATCCCTGTTAAAATATTTAGCCCTATTAGGAGCTTATTACAACATTACAATACATAGGCTCTGTTAAAGGACAGACCCTATTAGGAGTCAAGAGTAACAGTGGGATCACTAGCCATGCCCACTACCCAAAGAAGGTTAAAGCCACCCTCAAGGATTTACAATCTGAGCAAGTGTATATAAGAAATATACAATCCAGTGAACTATCTGATAGCAACTATCTATGGTTGGTCATTTCCAATGAAGTACTATAATCACAAACTCTTCTCTACATCTAGCAGCCAATCAAGCTTCACAGCTTTCACACTTCTCTGTCTTTTTAATTACCTTCTCATCATACATCCATATTTTCAAAATAAAAGATCTCTCATATATACCTTATTACAATAAATGATTAGGACGACCAATTAAGCTTTCCAAATATACAAATAATTATTTAACCCCTTGCTAAGATACACACGGTACCTAAAACAAGTAAACATAAATTAAAATACATCATATATAATCTAAGATCCAAAATCTATGCTCGCAATCCACAATGCACACTACATCTCTAAAGTCAGCCCCAAATAGGTCTCCTCCAGAATACACGCCTCAGCTGACGTCACCAACAATCACACAACTTGCGATCAATATAAAAAACTCCTCAATATTCCTTATTTCATTACTTAAGCTCACATAACCTGAATCATCATTGGCTGTAAGATATCCCCAAAGCACAAAGACTTGCTCTATTAAGAATCACTGTCACAGTCTAGAAACCATTATTCACTAAAACATCTGTAACAACTCCAATATGCAATATTAATCCAAGAGACCTTAGAGATAAGATCATCACACATCCTTCTTCATATCATCATCTTCACTCATTCTGATTCATTCGTACAATAACCATACACTTATTTCATTCATCATACAATAGTAATAACCAGTCTGTTCTCTCCACAGAAATATATGTTGACATCAGTGACAAAAAATGAGATCCAACAGCATCAGTAGTACCTAATTATAATATAATTAGATAAATTGGGCTGGAAATGTTGATGACAGAAAATTACTAGTGGAGGCGTACTATTTCTAGGTGAAATATTGGTTACATGGATGAGAAAGAAACAAAGTTGTATTTCACAATCTATTGTTGAGGCTGAATATGTTGTATGGATTAAGCAATTACTTGAAGGTATGCAAGAAGAGATCACAGATCCAATTATTATTTTTTGTGATACTACAAGTGCTATTAACATATCAAAAAACTTGGTTATGCATTCAAAGACCAAGCACATTTCTATCAAGTATCACTACTTGAGAGAGCAAGTTCAATAGAAGAATAATAAATTGGAATATGTGAATTCAAAGGAACAATTGGCTGATATTTTTACAAATCCACTACCTAAAGATGCTTTTGAGTATCTAAGAGGTAAATTAGGGGTTCTTCCCCTATCCAATGTTCACTAAAGAGCATGAGGCATGCTACATCAATTCTATATTTCATTAGAATATCTATTTCTGAATTGATGTTAGTATGCCACACTTTAGGTGATTCCTGAAAATGTGAAAATAGTTTTGTATGTAATCATTTATAAGAACATCTCAGGTTTAATCCAATAGAGGAACATGTTTTCAGAAGTATGAATTTTTTGGCATTATTGTCAAAAGAGGGAGAGAATGAATTAATGACATTTATCTAAAGAGAGATATTGAGGGAGAAGAATGAATTACTAATATTTAATCATTAAGGAGATTCAAACTGTATGTTATATAAACAAAATATTTATCCAAGAGGGAGATTCATATAAGAAATATCAAAGTGGAAACAAATATATAAAATCAAAGGGACTATAGTTATGTATTTGAGAACTACCATCATCAGTTGCTATAACACTGTTATAGTGGTTGTCATCAATTCCAAAGAGGGAGATTTTTTATTAACTGATGAATATTTGAAAGAGCTGATGAATACCGAGTGATACCGAGTATCCTGATTGTAGAAATGGTTAGATCAGTTGTTTTTTTGTCATTGACGTCAAGCCATTGATTAATTAATTTTTA
This sequence comes from Thuja plicata, assembly GCA_018584345.1. NCBI lineage: Eukaryota > Viridiplantae > Streptophyta > Pinopsida > Cupressales > Cupressaceae > Thuja > Thuja plicata. Next base: position 4,471,417 of record MU227134.1, read on the forward strand.
TTACATTACCATATCTCAAGAGGATAATTTAAAAGGGTGACAAATACAGATCATAAAATGATAAAGTAATGATGATATAGTTGTTTTCTACTATATATTTGATGTTATCAAATCAATACATTTTATTGATCAAGTCAGAAACTGCAATGAATTTATTTATGACTGAAAAATTTACTTTATCGAGCTAGACTAACTCAGTTAGTAGAATGTTATGTGAGTTGGTTATAGTTACCGAGCACCGAGCACCAAAGATGAGTTAGACACCGAGTAGTGAATGAAGTCAGCTACTGAGTTGCTAAGAAAGTTTTATTGAGTATAGTTATTGATATTAAATGATGATGAAATTGAATTTAATGCGAAATGATGATGAGCTAGATGAAGAAATGAATTAAATGAGAAGATCTAAGGTGAAGATCAACTGGTTAAATAGAATTATGAAAGTTCCAAGAAAAGTTACAAGTTTTAAGGTAAAAGTGAAATGGTTTACCGAGTTGAGAAATATGAAGAATATTATTGAATGGCTGAGCGCAAAGGAAGGAAAATCAAATTAAGGATATTAAGAGGAAAAAGTATGTCTATATAAGGAATGAGAATTACAAAGAGTGTAAGGCTGGTGGAAAATTCAATAGAGAAGAAGGAGAAGCTGAAGAAGAGAATTTACCAAGCAAAACAAAGAAAGAGAGATTGAACAAATATAGAACAAAACCTGGACAATAGTACCTAGACCAAAGGAAAAGAATGTTATTGGAACCAAGTGGGTAGTTAGTAATAATTTGAATGAACATGGAGAAGTTATACGAAATAAGGCTAGACTAGTATGCAAATTTTATGAAAAAGAAGAAGGCATTGACTATGGTGATATGTTTTCCCCAATTTCTAGATTGGAAGGAGTTAAAATTCTACAGGCTTATGCAACTTACAAAGGATTCAAAGTATATAAAATGGATGTTAAATCAGCCTTTCGGAATGGAATACTAAAAGAAGAGGTATACATTGAATTGTTAGGAATAAGGTGTCTCAACCTTGGATAATTCCTATTCTTATTATTTTTTTTGTAAAATATATTTCTTGCACATAATCTAATTAAGTGTGAGTGTACATGTCTAGTTGGCATGTTGATGTGTCGCCATCTTGAATTATGTTTAAGGAGATCATGGCTAAAACAGTTATGACGGATTCCTATGACACGTAAGAGTTATTTCTAGAAGATTGAATGATGGGTGAAGACATGCAAGACATGTGGCAAGTGATAAAGTTGAGTACTGTACACTCTTCTGCAATCGTGGGGTTCCTATTTTCTTGGAGAATGGTAAAACCCTAATACTACTATCTTTGGAAGTTTCCCTAAAAAGGAAAGTGCATGATATAAGCATTTTTTTTTAGGGTTGCAGACTGGGATAGGAAAAGAGTGTATTGTTGGTATGATCTCATGCTACTGGATTTGTTTTTTAGTGTCGATTGTCTCCTAAAAGAACTTACATTGCAAGTGTGTTGTAATCATTGTGTTGAAGATAATACATTGTGCAGGTTTTGGAGTGTTGGGATTTTTTGCCAAAAGGTTTTCCCTAGGGTAAATCATTGTGTCATTCACTATTTTTTGTATGCATGGTATATGGCTGCAATATCATTGTTAAAGTAGTTAACAAATTTGAAATTATAAGGATTTAAAATAATTTGCATAATACTTTCCTTTAGAGATTAGTGTAGGAAGATGTTTCCGCACCTGAGTTTCCGTACATGTTGTATCAGAGCCTGATCAACTTTTGATCCTAGTTGTTGGGTAGGGTTTTTTGAGCTAATCTCAAGTTGAGCGGGAGTTTTTTGTGCAGAGCATTCTGAATCTTATTTGCAGATTGAGATGGAAAGTTCCTCATATAGTAGAATGGAGGTGGAAAAATTTAATGGCACTAATTTTGAGTTGTGGAAACTCAAGATGGAAGACATGCTTGAAGACCGCAATCTATGGGAGGCTACTTCACTTGATGTGAGACCTATAGGGATATCTCAAGCGGATTGGGAGATCAAGGATCAGAAGGCTAAGGGTCTCATCAGACTCTGTCTAGCAGATGTTTTTCTTCTGAATGTTTTTGATGAGACTACTACAAATTCTTTGTGGAAACAGCTTGGGTCTGTGTATCAGGCCAAATATCTAGTGAATAAGTTGTTCCTGAGAAATAATTTGTATTCTTTAAGAATGGAGGAAGGTGGATCCATAACTGATCATCTCAATGCATTCAATTTATTGATTGCATGGTTGGCATCATCTAGTGCCAAGATCGAGGAGGAGGATCGATGTATGACCCTCCTTTGTTCCTTGTCAAATTCATGGCACCATCTTATGATGGCTCTTAGAAGTACTATAGTCACATTCTGTATGGATGATGTGGTGTCTTCACTGCTATCTGAGGAGATGCGAAGAAAGACTTCGAATTTGTCTAAGGAAGCCCTTGTTGTTTGTGGGAGATCCAACAACAAAGGAAAGAAGAATGACAATAAGTCAAAGAAGGGTAGATCAAAATCCCGTGGGAGTTCTAAGACTCCTGGAAAGTCCAAGGTGAAATTTTGGAACTATGATAAATCTGGGCACTTCTGGAGGGACTGCAAAGAACTAAAGAAGAAGAAGAAAGGCTCAGATTCAGCTTCTGAAAAATCTCAAGAAGATGGAGATGCTTTTATTGCAGCTATGGCAGCCCATGCATCTGATGATGTGTGGTTGGTAGACTCGGGTGCTTCTTTTCACATGACCTCTCATCAAAATTGGTTCTCAAAATATGAAGAGTTTGATGGTGGAAAGGTGTACTTGGGTGATGATTCTCACCTAAAGATAGTTGGACGCGGAAGGGTCACTATCAAATTTCTTGATGGACGAGTAAAGGGAATCAATGGAGTTATGCACATTCTAGGTTTGGCACAAAACCTATTATCTGTAAGTATGATGAATGATGTAGGTGTGCAAGTTATCTTTTCGAAAGATGGATGCAAGATGATGAGAGGTTCTTGTATGTGTTAATTTTTGCCTTGTTAATCAACCACACACTTCAACATAGTCCTTCTTCACCAGGTACATACAAGACTGAATATGAGATTATTCATCTTATCTGTCTATGTGATTTGACCTGTTGCCTTCTATCTAGATGGGGTTTCTGAAATTGCTCTCAGAATGAGAGTCTCACAACCATGGACCAATCTAAGAATGAAGGATTTATCATGATGAATGCAATACAATGCAAGATTATGCTAAGAAATGAAAGATGTGAGATAATCTAAACAT
>MU227134.1:4484531-4499684 GCA_018584345.1 Thuja plicata
TTCAAATTATAAAAATACAATGTTAGTGGATTTGGGTTAACCTTTGTAGACGGAAGATATGTAAATTTCTGATACAGGTACCAAAATTGTTTGACGGAAGAGCCCAAGACCAATTAGGAAGGATAAATAGACAAAGGCTTCTTGAAGTTAACTACACAGAGCAAGGACCTACCCAGTTCATGCAGACTCTGGAAGGCTTTATACAAAATATCTAGAATTGTCTAATAATCATTGGGTATGCCCATAATAAATGGAATACAATAAAATTAGAGCATCTTTTTGGGAATGCCCACGATATCATGTATCATATCTTGCAAATCTCTCGACAATTGTCTAGACGTGGGTATGCCCACGACAAGCATGTATTTAACAAATCTCGGCACTGTCGAGTCGTGGGTATGCCCACGCATTTGTGTATCTGTACAGGACCACTGGTCCCGGGCAAGGCTGGAGGTTTTCTCTACCCCGCTCTTTCCTACCAGCACCTGCAGCGAGTGGGGTCATTATGTAACTTTTTTTTATATTAATAAAATTATTCAGGGCCCTGGCCTTTTACTGATCAAAAAAAAATTTAAAACAACTTTAAAAAAACACTTTAATTAATTTTTATTAAAATATTATTTAAAAAAAAAAATAGAATTTCAAAAAAAATAGAATTAGCAAAAACATAATTTCTTAAAAAAGAATACTACTGTATGCAAATTTAAAAAAGAATAATTCTTTTAATTTACTTTAATAAAAGAAACATGCAAATAAATATATCTTTCCTAAATAACATGCAAATAGAAATATCATTTATAAATGTTTATTCTTTTAAAAAAATTATTTAATTAATTTTCGTAATAAAAGAAAGAACATGGAATTATATAAATTGATTTTTTTTTTTTTAAACAGAATAAATTTATTTATTATTATATTTTTAAAACAAAATCTTTAGAATCTAAATATAACTTCTTCTTTTTTTTATTGAAAACAAATCATTCAACAAATTAATAATTTAAATATGAATATAATTTTAATAAAGAGATTTTCTAACAAGATAGAACATGCAATCTCATTTATTAACTAATTTGATTTATATGCAAAATCAATCCCCTTTACGTCTTTCATGCAAATATTAATTTTAAGATATATTTTCATACCAAATCCCTCACATGCAATTTTTCCCCATATTTCAAACCATCCCAAAAATTCTAACTAGGAAAACAATACTACCTTTCATGAAAACTAACACTCTAATACACAGAACAAAAATTTGATACACAAACATGAAGGTGAAACCACATAAATGATTCAATAACCTACTTCTTAAATTTAAGCAATTTAAACACACAATATCAAACAAGGAAGTTTCAAACACAGGACCCCAGCAATCCAGATGCATAGAAGACAGGGATCTGGAAGGCTGGAATTAACAAGTCTCAAAATCCTACCTTAGTAACTGATGAGAAGGTTCAATACAAATCCCAAAGCAAGCATGATTCTAAAGTACTCCTAACCTTTCAACAAGTTCGTTAACCACCTGAATTCTCCTTCCACCTGATTGAACTCTTTTCAAACGGCTTTCAATTTAGATATATAGAAAACCGGGTAGTTAGGTTTTCCAAAAAAAAGCAACCCTAATGAAATATTAATTATTAATTAAAAGAAATACTTTAATTTCATTTTTTCTTAAAACAATGCACAACTTAATACTTTTTAAATAAAAAAACAAAGTCATAAATCAAAAAGCAAGAGAATATTTTAATTAAATCAAAACAATTAATCATGCAAATTAAAACAATATTTAATAATTCAATTTGCACAATTAATTTCAATTATTAGATTTAATATTTATTAAATCTCAATTATTAAATTAAGACTTAATAATTAAATCAATTAATTAAATATAGGTATTTAATTAATATTAAATTATCAAATAACCATATATTTAATATTTTAACCTTATTAAAGGTGTAATTATTAACATTAATAATTACCATAAATTAATCATCAAACACACGAGCCAAAAGAATCATAAATCCAACTGAAAACCATCTAAACATAAAGATAACTAAAATATAAACAACAAGCACACATAGAAAGGCTCAAGAATCCACGTCACTTTGACAGATTCAGATAGGATAGTCAGTCAGATTCTTGTCCATTTCTAGGACAAAGTAACGATCTAGGGTAGGGATTTAGGCCTGAATATTATCTCCCCTCTCTTACCATTGAGATATTGCGATAGGGCAAGCTCACTCCTGCCAATTTAAGGAAGACGTAGCACGGTACCTACAAACCTGTCAACACAAAGATGAACATACATGAGACTAGTTTATCGTGTGGATCTTGCTGAAGCAAGTAACTACACTCTATCCCACACCATATCAAACACACCAAACAGAAAAAAAAAACATACAATGATCCACACACACATACAGATATAGGGTTAGTATTGTTAGAAATTTATAATCATAATGACATCATAGCATATACATAAGCATCATGAAATAACCATAAATCATATTTAAACAGAAGATATAATACCACTAAGAAATGGATCAATAATATAATGAAAAGTAATACATGAATATCCTCAAAACCAACTAAAATAACCAACGCACACCTGAAAAAACCTAAAAGCATTCAGCAATAGAAACTAAAAAGAAAACTAAGGGGTGGGTATTACACAATTGGTATCAGAGCTATTGTGGTACTTGTAGAGAAAAATTTGAAGGTACTTGAAGCTAAAGATCAAAATGTATAAAAATGAGGTACCAACGCAAAACAAAGAGAACTTTCCTGCATGGAAAATTTTGATGAAGTTACACCTAGCTAGAATTGGTGATACAACAAAATACTATGTGGAAAATTATTACATAACAATGCCTACAACTATGATTTCTTAGCAGATGAAAGAAAAACAAGAACACAACCAAGCAATGTTGGATATTGCATCAGCCCTAAGCTATCATGAATTTGAAGACATAAAAAATTACAAAACTGCAAAAGAAATGTGGGATACACTAGCAACTATCTATGGATGTGAATACAAATGTACTGAGTGCCAACTCTGAAAGCTTGAGTGGTAAGTTTGTTGAAATGAGAATGCAAGATGGTGAAACTATCGTTCAATATTGTAACCGAGTTAAGGAGGTTTTAAATGCTATTAGAGGAGCTAATTGAACTATTAGTGGTGATACTGTTATTGGTAAGGCTCTGAGAATCTTACTTCCTAAATATGCTATTAGAGTATCTTCTATACAAGAACTAAGATGTACTCCTAGTAACAACTTAACTCTAGAAGGTCACGTTGGTAGACTTAGTACTTTTGAATTATCAAATTTTGATAACTTCACTCCTCGCCATGTTGATTATGCATTCAAATCACAATTGACTCTTCAAAAATCAAGGAAAGGAAAATAAATACATATGAATAGTGATAGTGACACTTCTGATGAAGACCTTGATGAACTTGAAGCACTTATGGCTAGAAGATTACCAAGAGGAAAAGGAAAATTCAAAGGTAAAATTCTTATAATCTATTTTTTATGTAACAAAGTTGGCCATATTGCAGCAAGATGCCCTGACAGGAATGACAAGGATGATAGAAGGGAAATAAAGTACAAAGACAAAAGGGATGTTAAAAATTTCAGAAGGTATAAGGACTATAAGGGAAAAGGTAAGATATCTAGCTATATTCCTGAAGAAGAAACTGGTAGTAAATCTGATAGATCTGATGACAATGATATAGAATTTGTTTATGTTGCTATGAAAGATGATTTTGATGAAGATGAGAAAACTAAACTTATTTCATATATGAGTAAAGGTGATAGATGGATAATTGATAGTGGTTTCTCACATCACATGACTGGTGATAAAAGTAAATTTGAAACATTAAGCTATTGCAAAGGTGGTAGTGTTAAGTTTGTTAATGACAAAACATGTCCTGAGAAAGGAAAAGGATCAATAAAACTAACTAATAAGATCATATGTGATAATGCTTATTGGGTTGAAGGACTAAATTGTAATTTGTTGAGTGTTTCTCAGTTGAAAACTTTTGGATACCGAGTTGAGTTCCATCGTAGAAAAGATAAAATCTTTGATGCCACTGGTGAACTGATTGGAAGTGGAGAACAGACAAGAGGTATTTTTTCTATATAGATTTATCTGATGAGACATGTTTGTTTGCACAATATGATGATATATGGTTATGGTATAAGAGGTTATGTCATGTGAAATTTGATAATTTGGTAAACATTAGTAAGATGAAAAGAGTAAGAGGGTTACCAAGATTGAAGAAACCTGATAATGTTATGTGTAAACAATGTCAGTTGGGAAAAATGACATAGTCTAGTTTTAAAAGAAAAACCTATACTTCAGATAATGTTTTGGAATTGGTTCATACTGACCTTTGTGGACCTATTGGTGTAAAAAGCTACTGAGGTGATAAATATTTCATACTGTTTGTTGATGATTACTCTAGAATGATGATTGTAATGTTTCTCAAAGAAAAATCTAATGTTTTCAGTTATTTAAGTGGTATTTGGTAAAAGTTGAAAAAGAGACAGGTCAGAGCTTGATATGTCTGAGATATGACAGTGGAGGAGAGTTTATATCTAATGAGTTCAACCTATTCTGCAATGATAGAGGAATTAAAAGATAGATGTTTGCTCCAAGGACCCCCATAGAATGGCATAGCCGAGATAAGGAAATGGTCAATAATGGATTGTGCTAGAACACTAATGATAGAAAAAGAATGTTGTACAAAAGTACTGGAGAGAAGTTGTAAGTAAAATAGTCTAAACCTTGAATCGAGTACAATTCAAGAAAGGTACTAATATTACACCTTATGATTTATGGTATGGTTATGCACCTAATGTAAAATATTTTAAAATTTTTGGGAGAAAATTTTATATACTGAAGGACAGTAGAAATGGAAAACTTGATGCTAAGAGTGATGAAGGCATATTCCTAGGTTATTACACTTAGAGAAAAGCATATAAGTGTTTGAATTCTAATACTAACAAAGTTGTGGAAATTGAAAATGTTAGAATTGATGAATATGCAGAAAAGAATGAAGTGGAATGTAAGCAAGAACCTGAAGATCATAGATCTTTCATTTACATGAATGAAGGAGAGCCCAATAGCTTTCCTGAACCAAAAAAAGAAGCTGCCAAACAAGAGAATGATGTTGCCGAGCAACAACAAGAAAATGCCAAGTTATAGAAAGAAGTTGTCAAGCATCAGGAGGAAACTTCTAAGCAATCTAAGAATGAAATAGAGACTCAAAATGAACCTAAAATTAACTTTGATGATGAATTTGAGGAATATCACCAAGAGAAAAGGAGACCAAAGCCTACACTAGAAAAGTATGTAAGAAGAAATCATAAACCAGATCAAATTATTAGAGATAAATATTCTTAGTTCATGACAAGAATAAAAATAAAAAATTAGACATGCTTATATTATGTGAATTTGAGCCTAAATCAATGAAAAATGCTTAGGGTAGTGAAGACTGGATACATGCCATGAATGAAAAGATTGAACAAATAGAGAAGAACAAAACCTGGACACTAGTACCTAGACCAAAGGACAAGAATGTTACTAGAACCAAGTGGCTATTTATAAATAAGTTGAATGAACATGGAGAAGTTATAAGAAATAATGCTAGACTGGTATGCAAAGGTTATGCACAAGAAGAAGGCATTGGCTATGGTGAGACAATTGCCCCAGTTGCTAGATTGGAAGGACTAAAAACTCTACTGGCTTATGCAGCTTACAAAGGATTAAAAGTATATCAAATGGATATAAAATCAACATTTATTAATGGAATACTAGAAGAAGAGGTATACATTGAAAAAGTTGAAGGATATGTTGATTCAAGCAAGAAGAATATGGTTTGCAAGCTACATAAAGTGTTGTATGGACTGAAGCAAGCCCCCAGAGTATGGTATGAGAGATTACACAATTACTTAGTCAAGATTGGATTTAAAAGGACAAATGACAACAATAATCTATACTTAAAGTCTGACAAAGGTAAAGGGATATTGTTAGATGAAATATTTGTTGATGATATCATATTTGGAGAACAAGATTCTTTATGCCAAACATTTGCAAAGAGATGCAAACTAAATTTTAGATGTATATGTTTGGACAGATCAAATTCTTTGTTGTTTTGCAAGTATATCAGATGAAGAAAGGTATCTACATTACACAATCTAATTATATCAAGAAGATACTAAAAACCTTTCGTATAGAGGACTCCAAACCTATAAGTACTCCCATGGCTACTAGACAGAAACTATCAAAGATTGATGAGACAGTTGAATTGAATCAAACCCTGTATAGATCAATGATTAGAAAACTACAATATGTTTTTCATTCCAGACCAGATATTGCATTGGTAGTTGGGATTGTTGCAATATTTTCTGCAAATCCTAAAGATAGTCACTTGATGGCAGTGAAAAGGATTCTGAGATATTTGGAAGGGACATAGGACTATGGATTATATTACAAGAAGAATGAGAAGTTTTAACTAAAAGTTTACAAAGATACGGATTTGGCAGGTATTGTTGATGACAAAAAGAGCACAAGTAGAGGCACATTTTTTCTAGGAAAGAGATTAGTCTCTTAGACAAGAAAGAAATAGAACTATATTTATCAATCTACAATAGAGGGTGAATGTGTCGCAGCAATAGTCAATTGTTCAAATATAGTATGGATCAAGCAGGAATTGAAAGGTATGAAGGAAGAAATCACTGAACCAGTTGTTATTTTTTGTGATAACACTAGTGCTACTAATATTTCAAAGAACCCTATGATGCATACAAAGACCAAGAATATTTCTATCAAGTATCATTACTTGAGAGAACTAGTACAAGACAAAGAATTAAGACTTTAATATGTAAATACAAAGGAATCGTTGGAAGATATATTTATTGAGGCTTTACCTAAGGATGTTCATGAGTATCTAAGAGGAAAGTTAAGGGTGATTCCCCTATCTGAGGCTAACTGAGATCACATGGAGTGGTTGCATCAAATGCATTACATAGAATATCTGACAGATTGATGCAAAAGGTGGTCATACTTTAGGATTTTCCTAAAGCTATGAAGTGTAAAGAAAAAGATGATTGATCTGTCTTAAGCAAGATGATAGAGGGATCATAGAATTTAGAAACCGGACTCATAAATATCTACATGATGAAGATGTGTGTCTTTGGCATTGTTGTTAAAGAGGGAGAAATCAGTAAGGAAACAAAGAGGGAGATATACCATTGAGGGAGAAACCTATCAGTGGGATAAGCTACAAAGAGAAATCTATCCAAGAGGGAGAAATATTTGTATTGGAGAGAATCAGAATGAAGCTAAGGACATTAATCAAAATTTGTTTACACAACATACTTTTTGGATTGTTTGGGAATCTTGCATGTGTTTTCCATCAATGCCAAAGAGGAAGATTGTTAGAAACTAAAATTGAAATAATTTTTATATTGTCATTTATGTCAAACCTTAACTGGTAAGATAATTGCTATCTTATAAAGTGCCATATCAATTGATTGATGAAGAATATTTGAAAAGAAGAGATAACAAGAAGACCTGGTGAAATGGTTGAGTTATGTGGAGCTACAATGGGTACTTGATGAGATTGCACTTTGAAAAGGTAATATATTGTTTATCTTAAGTTTAAGAGAAGTTTGGATGACTACAAGATTAGTCTTGACCGAGTAACAAAGCAGAAGATTAAGGAACTTATGTTTGTTCCAAGTCATGCGAGTGTCAACCGAGTGCCAGTACGAGCTGAAAAAATTTAGTGTTAACCGAGCATCAGTATTTACCAAGTGTCAGTAAATTATCGAGTTATCTAGTGATGACCGAGTAGAAGAACATGGTCATGATCGAGTGTCAGTATTTTGATAGTTTGAGAGATATTTGAGATCCCACTCGACATAGTTGATTTATTGGGATATGTGAGCATATTTAAGATAAGGATGATCATTGTGGAGAATTAAATGAGAATTTAATATATTTTTAACCATTTTATGTATGCATTCAAGAAGGAGTTTTAGGATGTATCCTACAAGGTAGATGGAAACAAAATGTTGGAAGGATTCATTGGATCTGACCAAACCCTAAGATCTACGGTGATGATTAAGTAGAAAAATATTGAGATACATGCTAAAAGAGGTATAAGACTAACCTGATTGCATGTTATGTGTGTGTGGAAGAGGTTAATTTAGTTTATTTGAAAATTTAAGTTGAAGGAAGAGACGGCTAAATAGAGTAGTATAGGACTGCACAGTGGTGATTTGTTGACAGATTTCCAAGAAGATAAGAGTTTGAAATGACATGAAGGCCAGTAAGTGAATTAGAATTTGAGCTATAATTAGATTTGTATTTGCAAAGTGGGTTGTATGTTTTAGATCACAATTTGGTGTTACTTTCTAACCATTGTATCATTGAAAAATCCTTTTAAACAAGGTTGACCTAACAGTGATATTGTAAATCCTTTAATCAAGGTGACATTATAATGGAATGGTCTAAGCCCTTTAACAAGGCTCACTTTTAATAAGGTTATTAAATCCTTTAATAGGGTTCCATTTAACAGTGTGTATTGTAACCTTTAACAGGGTTGGATTCTCACAGAGCTCACTTCAAACGAGTGAAAAATTGGTAGCATGTTACCGGTGGTTTTTCCCATATTAGTTTTCCACATTAAATCCTGGTGTCATACTTGTATGAATCTTATTTGATGTGTTGTATTCTTAAGAGTTTTATATTCTATAAGTTTATTACTGATAGAGACTGAGTGGATTTTAGCTGGTTGAAGTGTTTGAAATTTTGATTGGTACATCTAGACCTAGGATAAATGATGCACCCCCCCCCCTCTCTTATTTATTATAATTTATTCTAACACATTGGTACCCTTGGATGAAGACCATAAAATGTTTGAAATGGTGTCCTACCTGTTGATTTGTTAACAGAATCATTGAATGCATATTCTTCTTGTGGTAAAAGGAGATCCCAGTTTTGTGCATATTTTTTTGGGAGGTATATCAGAAGATTTCCTAGGGATCTATTGACCACCTCTATCTAACCATCAGTTTGTGGATGGTAGGCAAAACTGAATTGTAAATGTGTGCACAATTTCTTGTGCAATGTCCTCCAAAAATATCCCTGAAACTTTGCATCCCTGTCTGAGAAAATAGAATAAGGTAAACCATGTATTGTGACAATATATTTGAAAAATAATTGAGCAATATATGATGCATCATATGTGCTTTTGTAGGGAATAAAGTGTGTCATTTTACTAAAGCGATCCATTACTACAAAAATGTTGTCAAATCCCTATTTAGTCCTTGGTAATCCAATTATAAGATCCATTGATATTTATTCCCATGTTTTTGAGGGTATAGATAATGGTTGATACAATTCTTGATTGATTGAAACAACTTTGGCTTATTGGAAAATGACACAAGTTTGGATAAATTTTCTAAAATCATTCTGCATCTTAGGCCAATGGTAGTGTCTTCTGACTACTTCTAGTGTCTTGTCTAAGCCAAAGTGACCACTCATTCCTCCACAATGTTTTTCTTGGATTTTTTTTTCCCTCATGGAACACCTAGGAATGCATAGTTGACTGCCTTTTAAGATTAGGCCATCCTATATCAAAAAGTATGAAAAATCAGTGTGGTATTTGTCCACAAGTTTTGTACATACTTCATATGCTTCACTAAAATCTAGATCATCAATATAGAGATCCTTTAGAATAGTTATCCCAATGCTCTTGTCTTTTATTTCTTGGATTAGAAAAATTCTTCTGCTTAGTGCATTAACCACTATATTGGCTACACCCTTCTTATGTTTAATTGAAAATGAGTAGGCTTGGAGTTTTTCCATCCATTTAATGTGTTTGACACTTAACTTGTCTTGGGTGTTTAGATAGCTTAAAGCAAGGTTGTCTGTAAAAAAAAATTATTTGGGTAGCAAGTAATGCCTCAATTTCTTGAGGGTCTGCACAATGATATACAACTCTAGGTCATATGTGGATTATCTCCTCTTGGCATCATTTATTTTTTCTAAGAAGAAGGCTACTAGTTTTCCATCATGGCTTAAGACTGCCCCTATAGAAAAGTTACCAACATCAGTCTCTACTATGAACACTTTGTTAAAATCAGGGAGTGTGAGGATGGGATACTGTGCTACTCTTGATTTCAAGTACTCAAATGCATTGTTAGCTTCCTTAGTCCAAACAAATTTTATTTTATTTCCACCCTTAATTGTGTCAAGCATCAGTGCACATACATGACTAAAATTCTTAATGAATTTTTGGTAAAAATTAGCTAAACCATAGAAACTTCTTACATTACCTTGATTCTTAGGGGGTGGCCAGTTGATAATAACATCAAATTTTAAAGGATCCATCTTGAGTGACCCTTAGGAGATTACAAATCCAAAAACTGTGAGTTCCTTCTACAAAAAGACACACTTGTCTAGATTGATGAGGAGTTTGTGTTCATGCATCCTTTTGATCACCATTTCCAATTTCTTTTGATGATCCTCTAAACTGCCACTAAAAATTAGAATTTCATCAAGATAAATAACAAGAAATTTGTCATTGTAATCATAAAATAGTTCATTTATTAACTCAAATGGCATGAAAAGACATTCATAAAGACCCGTTGTGGTCTTGAATGCAATTTTCCATTCATCCCCTAGTTTTATCCTTGTTTAATGATAACCATACTTTAAGTCAATTTTTGAAAAATAACAAGTATTTCCCAACTGATCTAGGAGATCCTCAATTCTTGGGATTGGAAATCTTTACTTTATTTTTTATTTTTTTGACTTCCCTATTGTCATTACAGAGCCTCCATGTGTCATCTTTCTTGGGAGCTAGTACAGTTGGGACTGCACAAGGGCTTAAGCTCTTTTTGATCAATTCTTTTTGTACACGATCTTTCACTTGGTTTGAAATTTCTGCATTTTGAGAGGGAGTCATCTTGTATGGAGCCTTATTGGGAAAATATAAATTGGGTACAAATTCAATTTGATGACTTATGTCTCTTATGTGTTGGAAGGATGAGGGTAAGTCACTAGCAATGACATCATGGTAAGTTTCAAGAAGTTTTTGAGCTTCCTTTGGCACTGGTTTCTCTTTTTCTTCTAATGTTATGTCCTTTTGTTTTTGAATCAAAGCATATCCTCCCTTATCTTCTCCTTTAATTGCTTCAACTATTTATTTTTCTCCCACAACTATAACTACTGGCTCTTTTTCTGATTTTGTATCAAGTAGAGGCTCTATGGTGAAAGAGACACCATTTTGGACATGGGTGTAGGTATTTCTCCTACCATTATGAGTGGCATCCACATCATATTTTCATGGTCTACCTAGGAGTAGGTGGCAGACATCCATTTCTACTATGTCACATAGAACTCTATCCTTGTAATCACTAATAGAAAACTCTACTCATGCTTGTTCTTTTACCAAATTTTTTTTACCCTTAGTTAACCAAGAAACATTATAAGGACAAAGATGATGAAATCTCTGTAATTTAAACTTTTGAACCATCTCATTAGACACTAAATTTTTAGTAGAACTAGAATCAATGATTAGTTTACATACCCTTTCATGACTTCTGCAATTGGTTCTAAACAATGAATTTCTTTGTAGTGGTTCTCTGCCTTGGGGCATTTTTAACAAGTTCTCATCATTAGGCATAATCCTTCCTTGGGTTCAAGCACCTTTGATGTATTGCTTTGGTTGTCTTCATGAGTTAACTGTACTCTTCTTTCTCCTTGATTGTTTGATCCCATATTTTATGGACATCTAGTGCCATGGTTTCCCAAGTGATTATTGTTCAAGAATTTCAAAGGGCCATTATTTCTTCCACCAAATCTTCCCCTTCCAAACGGTCTTCTTCCTCTATAGTTTCCTCTAGAGCTTGAATCTCCTTGTTCTTTGTCTGTTTGTCTTTGTTCTTCAAATGTTCTTGAAGACTGTCCTCTTCCAAAATAATTTCCTCTACCCCTAAATTTTTTGTTGATGTTGTTACTGTTACTGCCCTTTCCTTTATATTTTTTCCTTTCTTTTCCTAAACTTGTCTTGTACTTTCAATGCTAATTGGTATCATTTTTGCACTATCTTTGGTGTGTGCAGACTTAGGTCTTCTTGGATTGGTAATTTAAATCTGTAACATAAGAAATGTTACATTTAAGAATGTTTTTAGTTGAAATAGGTCGTGTTAATGAATATGTGTGGGAGGAGGGTAGGATTATCTTCTTAATCCCAAATTTCCTAAAGGGAAGATCCAAATTGATTAACCATATATAAAGGATCAATGCATAAATGAATCAACCTATTAAGAATATGGATAAAGAGAAAAACCCTAATTTCCCATTTTATAGAAGAGAGAGTGTGTGATAGATTTAATAACTTTAATTGAAATAGATAGGAGAAAATTACTAACCTTGAAATATTGCAGATCTGAAGAATTCTATTTTTGGGGGTCTACACTCAGTTTCTAGAAAATTTGAGACCAGATTTGGAATAGAAACACGGAGAGGAACAAAACCCAAAAATGTTTTTCCGTTCTGACATAGTTCTGATTTGTACCCTCAAGTAAATGTCACCATTGACCCAAAATTTTTGATTCCGACCTAGGGTAGAATTAACCTAAAAGGTCTCAGACTGAAATTCTATTTTTAGATCCAGAAATTTTGCCAAAAAGGGTATCTGAATCTACACTCCAATTTGCTATTCTGAACCTGTACCTGCAAGAAAAGTGGATTTGTTTTTTGGTGGGGAGAGGTTTACGTTAGTTAAACCCCAATTTAGGAATTATCCTTGAAATCAATAATTAAAATAAAGAATGCTAGAAAGTAGTAGAAGTAAATCTAATAATGAAGCTATGATATTCAACAGATATGCAATTGTATTTTGAATGTAAACAAGTATGTAAATATGAAAGCTTGGACTCAATTAGAAACCATAAACCTCCATGATTGTATGCTTAGAATCCACCTTGAAGGGAGAATGAAAGATTCTTTAGGATGCACAAAGGATCTTGAAGGAAGATCACACCATCATGATGGATATATCTAGGGCTTGAATGATGAATCTTGATTGCTTGAACCAAATCCCTTCAAAGGCTTGAAAGATTGAATCCTCGATCTTCAATGGAGATCTTGAATGCTTGAGAGGAAGACTTGAACACCTTGGAAGCTTGGAAACATGTAGAATAATAGATGCTTGAAATTATTTCTTGATGACTTCTTGCTTGATTTGATAATTCATACTTAACCTTGCTTAGTGCTTCACATAGAGAGACTTCGAGAAAATGAGAGGAGAAAAACTTCTTTTTAAATGAAACTAGGGCACAATATTCTAGAGAGGCAAAAATAGGAGAATTAAATTCCAATTAGGCCCATACCCCTAGAAGAGGACCTATATTAAATATAATTTAAGAATCATCGCTTTGGAACCCAAAACAACTGACCCGAAAGCAGGAAATGAATTTTTGATGACCTCTGACAACCGACAGACTTCTAGATTGGAAAGGGGGACCCAGGTCAAGGTCGAGGTAAACCTTGACCTAGGCCAAGGTCATGGTTGACCTTTACCTACGTCAAGGTCAAGGTCAACCTTGACCAAGGGAGTCAGAACCCCTAGAAAACATGCTAGATGGGATGGATGGTGCCCAGAGAGGCCCAATCAGGGTCCTAAACAGATACAAAAGTGAGAGAGGATGAAAAAATGAGGGGAGAATATGATGGTGGTCAAAAAAAACCCATAAGGAGGGATAAAATTTCTTAACATGGAAGTTCTTCCATTTTAAGATGATACATTAAGCCCCCACTTTAGCGGGAGTATGGAAATCGAACATACTCGCGGTAAAGTTAGAAGAAAGACTCCGGTGGATAGCAACAAGGTCAAACATCATTAAGTCAAGGAAATGAGCCCCTAGACCAAGGATTATAACTCAACATACATGCATAAAGATATGAAAGTAAAGAGCAATTAATCATAGAAAACATACATGATTACATAAGCAAGACAAGAGAAACACTATAGATAACATAGCTTCATGATCTAATCCTACTAGAATGCAAGAAAAAGAGAGAAAAGAGATAGTGATTACCTCACCTAGTAAGATTCTCACCTTACCATGAATCACCAATGAGGGAGATCCCAACAGGTTCACCGATAAACAGTGCTTTGTAATTGTAATGCATCTTCTGAAGGCTTTTGAAATATCCCTAGATCCACATTCTTGTATCACTATGGAATATAAAATGCATGTCTTTTCAGGATTTAACAACTTATGTGTGTTACCTTCCAAGGATTTAGCATATTTTAAAATTGAAAATGCGTATCTCTTCAGGATTTAGCAACTTATGTGCATTACCTTCTGAGGATTTAGCAAAAATAAAAATAAAAATGTGTGTCTCTTCAGGATTTAGAAACTTATGTGCGTTACCTTCCAAGGATATAGCATGTTGTAAAATGTAAACTAATGTAAAATATAATATAAGAGAGACCCTGTATATACCCTGTAATGCCCCGCCAGGCAACCTGAGAGGACAAGACATAAAATATCTATAAGATGCAAATATTTTTTTTTCTTGTTTAACTAGAATAATATTCATCATTGAACTTCATATCTCTAAAATAAAAAAAATACTTTTCTACAACTTGAATGCAAGACTTATTCAACTTAAGTCCTCACAGGTTCCCTAACGTCGCTACTAAAACAACATTATCTAAACTATTTACATGCGTAAGATATCCATTTAATTATGAGATTAAAAGATCTACATTAATTTTAATGCACCAAGGTAAATTTCCCTAACTTGTTTCTTTCATTAAACATAAGTTAATCGTCTAACATCATCATTCCTTTTATCAACTGATGCCATTAGATCATAATGATTTTATAAATATCTACTATCCTTTGTACCACTTTCCTCTAAACATTTAGGTAAGAGAATAGTATTAATTATGATAGGTACTTCATTAACCCATAAACATGAACCAACCCTTGACATTACTATCAAGTTACTATCTTGTTTCATTATTTCATAACTAATCATTATTAATAATTCCAATCACTAACCTATCATTTCTCAACAATTTCCTTTGATCCTTTCATCAAGAGAGAATACATTATT
>MU227134.1:4518578-4546393 GCA_018584345.1 Thuja plicata
TTTAATTAAATTAAATTCACCCCTTTTAGCTAAAACACATGAAAAGGAATTAAATAATATTTAATTATTAAATAAATATCCTCATTTCAATAATTGAATTTAATTATTTAGATAATTGAGAAAAACAAATTTATGAGGTCATATTTATTTAATTAATTAGATATTCTCTCAAAATCTTATCTTCAGTTCAGAAATGGAAACTTTGAATTAATTGTGCTTTAAAGAGAAATAAAATAGTTAAAATCAAATAAAACAGTTAAAATCATAAATAAAACAATTAAATCATAAAAGAAAATAGTTAAAGCAAAGGGAAAACAATTTATTGTTTTCTTTTAAAGAAAGCTTTCTATTTTAAACTAGCTTTTCTATCTGTTTTATTTCAAAAAGGAAAGTTTATATTCTGAACAACCTCTGAGTCTATAAAAGAACTCTCATTTCTCATTCAATCCCTTCCTAAATCTCTAGTCATATGCATTGTTAGAATACTGAATTGTTGCTACATTCTTAGTTCATAATCTCATATAGAATAATCTCATTTTGCAATAGATTAATTTCAATTTCTAGAATAATCTCATTGAAATCATGGCATAGTTTTAATCTCATTTCTAGTTTATATGGATCATTTAGATTAATCTTGCATGTTTCATTTCTAGATTAATCATTGCATTGCATTCATGGAAGCATAAATCCTTCATTCTAGATTGGTCTATGGTTGTGAGACTCTCGTTCTGAGAGCAATTTAGAAACCCTATCTGGATAGAAGGCAATAGGTCGAATCATACAAATAAGCAAGATGAATAATCTCATATTCATTCTTGTGTGCATCTGATGAATAAGGACTATGGTGAAGTGTATGGTTGATTAACAAGGCCAAATCTACCACATACTATAACACCCCAAAATTGGCATCTTGCAACCCTAACCAATTTTGTTGTATTCGTCATTCTTCTGAATCATCAAAGTCCTATTGTACTAGGAAATTCTGAGTTTTAACTGACTCTACTCGACCTAAGTGTCAAATGCAGAAAATCATAAATCTACATTAATCATACAATATGTTTAATTCCTAAATATCTATTGGCTAAACAAACCTTATGATCGAATTAATTTAATTATAAAGTCCTAGCACTTTAATTAAATTAAATTCACCCCTTTTAGCTAAAACACATGAAAAAGAATTAAATAATATTTAATTATTAAATAAATACCCTCATTTCAATAGTTGAATTTAATTATTTAGATAATTGAGAAAAATAGATTTATGAGGTCATATTTAATTAATTAATTAGATATTCTCTCAAAATCTTATCTTCAACTCAGAAATGGAAACTTTGAATTAACTGTGCTTTAAAGAGAAAGAAAATAGTTAAATCATAAATAAAATAACTAAATCAGAAAAGAAAACAGTTAAAGCAAAGGGAAAACAATTTATTATTTTCTTTTAAAGAAAGCTTTCTATTTTAAATTGGCTCTTCTATTTGTTTTATTTCATAGAGGAAAGTTTCTATTCTCAACAACCTCTGAGTCTATAAAAGAACTCCCATTTCTCATTCAAACCCTTCCTGAATTTCTAGTCATATGCATTGTTAGAATACTGAATTGTTGCTACATTCTTAGTTCATAATCTCATATAGAATAATCTCATTTTGCAATAGATTAATTACAATTTCTAGAATAATCTCATTGAAATTATGGCATAGTTTTAATCTCATTTCTAGTTTATATGGATCATTTAGATTAATCTTGCATGTTTCATTTCTAGATTATTCATTGCATTGCATTCATGGAAGCATAAATCCTTCGTTCTAGATTGTTCTATGGTTGTGAGACTCTCGTTCTGAGAGCTATTTCAAAACCCCGTCTGGATAGAAGGCAACAGGTCAAATCATACAGACAGGCAAGATGAATAATCTCATATTCATTCTTGTGTGCATCTGATGAATAAGGACTATGTTGAAGTGTATGGTTGATTAACAAGGCCAAATTGACCACATTTATTTTTGGTGCCCACCGTGGGGCATGAGGTAATCTATTCTGGCTCCATTTCATTACACTTTTTTTCATTTTTTTTCATTTTGTCCGTACTTTCATACTTCTCTATTTTAATGTCGTGCAAACTTTTGCAGTGTATTGCACGAACTTTCTAGTTCTTCGCGGGGCCTTCTACACTTTTTCGGGTGATCTAGGCTGAATCATCGTGTGAAATTCCACCCCAGAGATTTTATTTGATATTTCTTGTCTCAATTTTCTAACCATCTGTTGTTCCCTGACATTTGTGTTTCTCTGATTTTATCTTCTGGAACAGCTTAACAGTGGTTTGCAGGATGCTGAGATAAAGAAAGCAATATAAAAATTCTAACGTGTTTATTGCAGGACACTGAAATGAAGAAAGTCATTACAAACTACTAATGTGTTTATTGCATGACATTTGTCGAAGACCTTGCGTGTTTTCACAAATTCTCATGTATTTTTTTAGTAGTTAGAACACACTTCGGTTGGTGCTTAAAATGAATCATTGTCTTGCATGATTGAAGTGTTTTATAGATTGTAATCCAAAGAACTACATGAGTGTATCCTCTCCCCTCGCCTTTATGGATCTTGGGTATAAGAGAAATTCATGTGATTCTTCTGGAGTGGCTACCTCCTGAGAGCTTTAGCAGAGTCGGTGAGAGTGGATGCCCAACCTGTAACAGGCTAAAGCCAAGCCCTTCCAAACTGGTATACCAAAAATGCTATTGTGATTGATGTCACAATAGACAGGTGTGAATTCATTGTGGCAACCAAAATCTCCTCTAGTACCCTAGTGGTGCATTAAAGTCCCGACATCATTAAGGTGAAAGCCTTGCTTTGAAAGGATTGGGAGAGTCCCCTTAACTAGAAAAATAACTTGATCAAAACCACCTGAATGGATGTCCTTACTACAAATTGTTGTTCTAGTTTCCAAAAACCCTCTATCTATTGGCGCGGAAGGTCAAAGACCAACTAAGATGCCCCACACTCTTACAGCTCTTAGTAGAGACAACAACCCTTTGGGAAGCAATTCCTTTTGGGTTTGAAGCTTGGTGTACCTAAGAAGTGAGTGCACATGTAAGGAGGAGCCTGTGCCTCCAAGCTTCTAAGTTGTCTGCTAATAGTAGGCATAGCTGAACATTGGTTCAAGTGGGGATTCAATAGATATTGTCTTGGCTATCCTAGGATTGTGATGTTTCTGTTCTGGAACTACAAACATTATGTTTAATGTGTTTTGCGTGGGTGTATCATTTGAACAACCAAAATGATGGTCAAAACACACAAACTGTTAAACTTCAACATGTCCAAAATGATCTGTTACTCAAACTATTTGTCAAAAATAGCATGATTTTATCTCAAGAGACGCAATCTGGTCTTAACTATCTGATTCTGTAAACTTTCATTTGTCAAAATTGCATAGTTTCACGCGACATTCTGCCAATCTTCCCATCATTATCTGAGAATCTTCACGTGGCACGCTAGCAATCATCGTGCGATATTTTACAAACTTGTTGTCATTCTATCCACATTTTTTCACTAGTCTGGCATCATTCTTCACGTGGGACTACAATGTTTCGCACTCGTTTGTGAGAATCTTCGTGTGAGAATGCACTTCTTCGTGTGAGTTTGAAGCATTTTTTTCAAAATAGCGAGCTAATTCTTGTTTTTCAAACGTACTTCTGTCAAATCTAGTCTCTAATCTGGATCTGTTTATCTGCCTTCTATCTTCACATAGTGAAAAACTTGGTTTCTTGTGTTGAGGATTACGTGATTCTTGCTTAAACTTCTCTCGTCTCATATCTTTTGGTCTATTTCTACTATGTCATCATGCCTTGTGTCTCAATAGTCATCTCTTGGTTCTTCTAGCCTCATCTTTGATGATTTGCACCAAGGATACTTCACCCTTTGGCACTTTTTGTGCATTTACTTTGAGACAGCTTCAAGTTTGGTCCTAATTGACATCTCTTGTTCAATCTTTGTCTATGACTGTCACAACTTGAAGTGGAAAAACATTTCCTTAAATCAACCAAGATGAGTCTATGCTTTCCACACCATTGTCAGTTACATCTAGTGAGGAATCATCTTGATCTCCTTCTCCAGTACATCGACCTTACATTAAATGGTCATTTCCAGTGGATTTTAGTCAGGTTCAAAACCCTTTGTTCTAAGAGGACCCAAATTCTGAGAACATTCAAACTTTTCATACTGAGTCTTTACACATTAAACACTTGCATTCTAGCAAAATGAAAGACCATAGTCAACTGGGTGGACCTAGTTTCAACCAGACTAAAAACCCTCTTCTTCAAGAAGAGAAGGAGATAACCCAAGGGGATATCTTAGATGCTCACAATAATAAAAACTTCATGGAATGATGGCGGTCATAATGAAAGAGGAGAATGAGAAATACCTTCTCGAATTGGCCACCCAAGGAGCCAAACTTCCCTCTTATTACAAGGTAGAGACACTTATTGAGAAAGAGGAAGAAACTAAAAAATCCAGCTTGCAAAAGAAAATGAAAGACATGCAAGAACAACTCCTTCAACTCATGAAGGAGAAAGACAAACCTACCACTCAATTCACATTGGAAAGTATTTGTCCATTCCCATTTGATAATAATTTATGCATGCCTTTGTTTTCCAAAGGAGTTGAACTTCCCAAATATGATAAATACTTGGGTACATCTGACCCCCAAGACCATTTGAGAGAGTTTGGTGCTCTCTCTATAGAGTTTATACATGGTACAACCTATCTCATGCTTCTCTTCCCATGTAGTTTGGGAGGTTCAGCTATGGAGTGGTTCTCTAGACTACCAACTGGCATCAAAACTTTTGACAAAATTGCCAACTTATTTCTACAACACTATTCTCACAACATCCAACATCCGGTTCATATTTGAGATCTTTTCAACTTGAAACAAAATCATGGGGAATCCTTCTTGACATTTCTCACGAGATGGAGACAACTTTATACATGATATTCTCACAAGATACCCGAATCCAAAAAGTTGGGCATCTTTCTCGACAATCTTCTCCCCAACTTTGGATATCAAGTACAGCTGCAAGGTCCTTTAAATTTTGATGAAATGATTAAGAAAGTTGTGAGAATCAAGAAAGGAGAATTGACCTTACACAATGAAAATAAACAAGGGTCTTCCTCCTCAAGCAAAGATAAACCCAAATTTCCCAACAAGATCCAAAATGTTGTTAATGATGGAGTTGTAGACAATGTGACTCCCAAACCTGCCAAGGCTGCCTTTAATCTCACTACCATGATGCAAGCAGCCAAGGCCATTGAACAGGCTGCAGCAGATTCCAAACCAAGTACTTCATGACTTTCTGGATCTAAACCTTGGGCTCCTAGACCCAAGCGTGAGTTCACTCCTTTAAGATAACCTCTTGATGTGGTTTACAAGACTCTCTTGGACAACAATTTACTCACTCCACTGGATAATTCATGACCTTATGATCCGCAACCAAGACCCTCTTGGTGGAATGAATCCTCTTATTGTGATTTTCACCAAAACAAAGGTCATAAAATGGCTACTTTTCTTAAATTGCGGCATAAAATCCAAGATCTCATTAATAGTGAGGTTATTGTTGTGGGAGGTCACAACAAGAATTTTGACCACCAAGCTTTCAAAGACCCATTTCCTCCTCATGGAAAATTTGAATCATCTAAAGGCAAAAATATTGATGCCAAGGTCAACTATACATACACCAATAACGACAATGTCATTAATATGGTTGAACCTGTTGATACTAAATACTATAATGTCATCATTCTCAAGGGAAGGGAAGATACTCCCAAGCCCAAAACACCTTTCATCTTGTGAGGGTCTACGCCTCAATCTTCTGAACAAGAATAGTCTTAGGTCAGTGCTAATGTTGTTACTTGATCTCGTGCTAAGATCATCCTCAAAGGCCCTGAGCCTTCTATATCTACATCAACACAACCTTTAGACAAAGCTAATATTGGCTCTACTAATAAAATCCAAAATTGGCTTCCTCATCTAATGCTACCAATCACAACATTCTCAATTAATTGCAACGTACTAATGCCCATATCACTATTTTTGAGCTACTAAAAATCTCCCCTTCTCACAAGGAAATCCTGGACAAAGCCCTCACCGAGGAAAATGTCATAAAAGATCTTGATCTCAATCGATTTCAATCCATGGTAGGTCACTTTACCTCCTCCCATTACTTGTCTTTCTCTGAGGATGATGACCATTCTTTGAGTCACCTGCATAATAACCCTCTACACATTGAAGTCGTGATTGGTCCAAAGTGTATTCATCGTGTTCTCATAGATAATGACACTGGCCTCAATATTTTCTCTTCTAGTTTCATTACGAAGTTAGGCTATGGTGAAGACTGCATTGACACCCACAAAAACATTACTATTAAGGCCTATGATGAAGAAGAACACAAATCTAAGGGGCTAGTTGTGTTGCCAATCAGAGTTTGCCTAGTTGAAAGAGATGTTATTTGTCAAGTGCTTGACATTCCTTTAGCATAAAATATTTTGTTAGGTAGGACATGGATCCATGAAATGTAGACTTTCCCTTCAATGTACCATTAGTGCATTAAGTTCCCATTCCAAGGATCTGAAGTGACTATACCCGCTAATACACGCTATGATTGCAACACCCTCACAAAATTTGTTGACATCTTTGTGCCTACCAACAGTTAATCTATTAAGATCCTTGAGACTAAATTAAAAGAAATGGAAAAGAGCTTGACACTCAAGGAAACTAACATGGGAGGATATCAGATTGAACCTGTGCTATCTGTTACATCTTTGCCTTTGTCTCCACATTCTTTTGGGAGACCTTCTGAGAGCACTAAACCTTCTATGGTTCCTCCTCCAACAAAGTATGGTGGTACCTTTGTACAAGCCATAGTACCATTAGAAGAAGAAGCTAAAAAGAGAGCTATCAAAGCTTGGATCTATAAAGGAGAAGACACTTCTAAACAAACTACTCCACCTTATGACATAAAATTTGAGCAGTATAGCAAAGGTCTATCTATTATGCAATGTTTTGGCTACAAAGAAAATGGTCCCATAGGTGTGAATCATAAGGGATTGATTGCACCACTTGAAGCTATTGGTCACAGAACACGTGACTCTATAGGTATAGGCTTCAAGAAACTCACATTTCAACTGGGGATAAACAAGTTTGTACCTCGAGAAGATAAACAACCAATACCTAAAGAAACATCTAAAACTGAAGAATCTAAAGACAGTTCTAAGGAGGATAGTTTTCCTTGTCCTATTCCTCTAGACCTGGAAGCATTATTTGCTGAGCAAGATGACTTTATACCACGTGTCAGTACAATAGAAACTGACAGCAATTCTGATGACACTACTTCACTTGCTCCATTAACCTATGAGGAGTGGAAATAAATACAAACTGTAAATCCAGGTCATCAGGGTGACTTATACATACCCCCACACTTTCAAGCATAGTTTGAAAAAGAATCCCAGTCACTTCTCACTACACAAGAAGTAGCTAATGCTACAAACACTAATGAGGTACCTAGGTCAAAAGGTGCTGATCTGACCATAGCAGAGGTTCTAGGTAGAACTCATCCCAACTAGGGACAAAGGGTTGATTTCACCCACATTTTTGACATGATGCCTAATGTTGAAATGGACTCTCATGAATATGAGTTTGACAGCTTGTCATATGCCACCTCTAACAGAGATATAGATACAGTTCACACATATGAAAACCTTCTTAAAGTAGGTGAAGGGTCTAGTGTAAGGTCAAATGGGTCTAACTCCATAGATGTTAACGTGTCGTCTACTACGGTTGCTAGGAATCAAAGGAATTTGACTATACCTCTGGATGAGATCGCTTTAGGTCTCAACTTGCTGGTCCATGCTTTCAATGATTATACCATGAATGCACTTGAACCTGTCGCTTCTCTTTCAGTTCGCCATCCTAAGCTTATAGACTAGAACTCTACCTCCCCATCTAATGAATTCCTTATGTTCTAGAATGATTATGCTCTTTCCTATTACCTCCACACTGTCGAACCTGTAACGTCCTCCACTAGTGAAGAAAGTGTCAACATGACTGAAGCTGACATCAAGTATCTTAGTCACAAAATCAAAAGAAGAAAAAATAGGCACTCTGATGGTGAAAACCATATTATGGCAGTATAAGAGCCTTAAAAAGTCAAAATAAAGGACATATCCAAGGGTGAAAACATCTTAGAGGTGCCTGAGGATGAGATACTTGATGTGCTTCCGAGTCATTTCTAGGAATGCTCATCTGTTCTTATTGAACCAACTCAACCAATCAACTTGGGTACAGAAGTTGAACCTTAGATCATTCACTTGGCACAATCACTATTGGAGGCTGAAAGAGAGAAATTCACTACATTCTTCAGGAGAAAAAAGATAAACTTTGCATGGAAATATTCAGACATGCCAGGATTAGACCCCAATCTAATCATGCACCATTTGTCCATTGCACCAGGCGTCAAGCCCGTCAAGCAAAATCTTTGAAAAATGCATCCACATGTGGCTCTACTTGTCAAAGTTGAATTGGAGAAACTTCTTAAGGCAATATTTATCAGAGTAATTGACTATGCAGAATGGATCTCTAACATTGTTCTAGTATCAAAACATGATAAATCTATCTGATTATGCACAGACTTCAGAGACTTGAATCTGGCATGTCCTAAGGATGACTTTCTATTTCCCAATATTGATATGATTGTAGATATGATAGTACGGTATGAAATGTACTCACTCATGGATGGTTTCTCTGGCTACAACCAGATAAAGATCGTGCCAGAGGACCAAGAGAAAACTGCTTTCACATGTGCATGGGGTACTTTCTATTGGAATGTCATGCCCTTTAGACTCAAAAATGCTGGTACTACATATCAGAGAGTTGTCACTACTATATTTCATGACATGATGCATAAAACAATGGAATATTATGTTGATGACACTCTAGCTAAGAGCATGCACCAGGAGAAACATCTTGCAGATCTAGGTCCTATACTAGATCACATTGAATAGTTCAATCTAAGGCTCAATCCTAAGAAATGTGCATTTGGCGTAACATCTGTAAAATTGCTTGGTTATATCATTTCTTCCAAGGGAATCGAAGTAGATCCTATGAAAGTACAATCTATCATGGAAATGCCACCGCCAAAGAATATCAGACAAATGAGAGGACTTCAAGGCCGACTATAGTCCATCTGATGCTTTATCTCACAACTGGTGGACAAGTCACAACCATTCACCAAGACTTTACACAAGGGTGTGACTTACCAAAGGAGCAAAGAATGTGATGAAGGGTTCACACAAATTAAACAGTATCTTGAAAACCCGCCAAACTTGATGCCTCCTATTCATAGGAGGTCACTTATACTTTACATCTCTGCTATAGATACATCATTGGATATCATATTAGCTCAAGAGGACCAGCACAACAAAGATAGGGCTATCTATTACATTAGTAGAACTCTGGTCTCATATGAAATCAAATATTTTGATATACAGAAGGCTTCCCTTGCAGTGGTATTTACTTCACAAAAACTATGGCACTACATGTTGGCTCATACTACACGCCTAATTGCTAAAATTGATCCTCTGAAATATTTTCTTAGTAAAGCTACCCTCACAGGTAGACTAGCTAAATGGTTCGTGCTTCTCAGTGAATTTGATATTGAGTATGTAGAAAGGAAAGCCATTAAGGGACAGGTGATTGCAGATCAATTGGCAGAAGCACCTATAGTGGATCATCAACCATTGCACATTAAATTCCTAGATGAGTCCATATTACTTCTCACACATCGATCCTGGACTATGTTTTTTGATGGTTCATTTACCCAAAAAGGGTCAAGTGTTGGGATATTGTTCATTACACCCCAAAGGTACTCTTTACCAAAAGCATATAAGATGTTGTTTCCTTGTACAAACAACATTGCTAAGTATGAAGCCTTAATCAATGGTATGAATATTTCCCTTGAGTGGCGAGTAGATGAACTCAATGTCCTTGGAGATTCACAGTTAGTCATCAATCAAGTAAATGACATCTATCAGACAAAGGATGACAAGTCGATGCCTTATAAACGGTTGGTTGATGACCTCAAAAATTATTTTGCTCACATCACATTTCAACAAGTTCCAAGGGCAGATAATAAAGCAGTAGATGCCATGGCTACTCTTGCTTCTATACTACAGATGCCAGAAAATCATTTTTGACATGAATTCCTAGTGGAGACGTTACGCTACCCAGCCTATGATTCCCCCAATTTTTGGATGATTTGTTCTATCATTTGTCATGACTCGTCTCGCTACCATCATATCTTTTCCTACCTTTGTGACTAGATTGCTTCGGACACTTACACCTGGAATGAGAAACGTCACTTAATCCGCAGTGCTTCATAGTTTTTTATCATAGCTAATGACTTGTATAGGCACAGTCTAGATGGTACCCTTCTTAGGTGTTTAGAACCTGATGAGTCCAAACATGCATTAGTAGAGGTGCATGAAGGCATCTGTGGGTCTCACTCTAACAGCCTGACATTGGCCCGTAAACTTATTAGAGCTGGTTACTATTGGCCAGATATGGAAAAAGAAGCTACATAGTTTGCTAAGTCTTGAAAATAGTGTCAACTACATGGTAATCTAATTCATGCTCTAGCTAAGGAGCTTATTCCCTTCATTACTTTTTGGCCATTTTAACAATGGGCCTTTAAATTGATAGGTCAGATTTATCCCTCGTCCTCAAATGGACATAAGTTCATCATCACATCTACAGACTATTTTACCAACTGGGTGGAGGCAGTCCCTCTCACCGTTGCCAATGGAAAATTAGTAGCTATGTTCATTCTCAACTACATCATCTGCAGGCATGGTGTACCCTCATCAATAATCACTGATAATGGGGGGCAATTCAAAAACAAGGATTTGACAGAGCTATGCTCTAAGTTTAAAATTACTCAGCATTGGTCTTCCATCTATTATCCTTAGGGTAATGGACAGGTGGAAGCATCCAACAAGACAATCCTTAAAATTCTTCATTGTACAATGTACAAATCCAGACGAGATTGGCATCTCTAAATCAATCCAGCTCTCTAGGCATACAGGGAAAGCATAAGAACACCAACAGGGGCTACTCCCTATGCTTTGGTTTATGGAGCAGATGCTATGTTACCAAATGAGGTTAAGATTCCTTCTCTACGAGTCTCTCTGAAAGGCCTCATTACTGATGATGATAAAAAAATATCTTGGCTACAAGAGCTAGAACTACTTGATGAACGTCGACAAGTGGCATTCGATCACCTTAGAGCATACCATAAAAGGATGTCCAAGAGCTATAACAAGAAGGTTAGACCAAGGGATTTCCAAGAGGGTGACCTTTTTCTAAGGGAGAACCCTAAGAATCAACAACATCAGATCCAGAAAGGAAAATTTGAATCAAATTGGATTGGTCTGTATGTTGTCACTGCAATGTTTGGGTTTTGCACCTATCAAATTTCTACTACTGAAGGAGAGAAACTCAAAGAGCCCATCAACGCTCTTCATCTGAAATGGTTCTACAGCTGAGACATCCTCAGTACGCTCCTGTATATAGTAAAGTCTTAAAAAATTTGTAAAAATCTGAAAAAGTCCTAAAAAAAATGATCATCTTAGTGAAAACCTAGTGATAGGCGCTTTGATGTATCTCCAAAAAAATATATATTCCAAAAATATAAAAAAATTAAAAATTGAAAAAAAAAAAAAAGAATTTCTACCAAGGTGAAAACCTGGTAAACAGGCGCCTATTGTCCCACATTGCTATATCTATCGCAACACCACTTGGATTTACGCATTTTCTTTCCTGCATTGTTGCTTTCCTGCTTTCCTTCTTGCATTTTCTTTTTTGCATGCTTTCAGTTTCCCATCAAGACACCAACTTACATGGATTGAAACTGATCATCCTCTCGGGGCAACCCTCCTAGTCTAGGGGGCACTGTCCTATTACCTTTTGGGATCTACTTTGTGATAGTCACCAGTGGTTCTCATTGCATCTGCCTACTGTCACTTAGCTTATACTAAGTTCTCCCTTCTTGAGAACCTCCCTAACATCAATCACTAGTGGTTCTCACTGCGTCTTCCTACTGATGTCTAGCTAGTCCTATGATCACATCACTTGAGAATCTCCCTCGCATCAGTCACCAGTGGTTCTCACTATGTCTACCTACTATCAATGTACTATTGAGATTGCTCACATCCGTTACAGTTGGTGTTGAACTCAAACGCTCTATCTATCGATACTCGATCTTGACGTTTCTTTGCTTTAGCTTGTACATAGCTTTTGGTCACTTTTGTGATACTTTGGTTCCTTTGTGAACCCTATTGATTTGACTTTGATTCAGCGCCATACACCTGGGGGAAACCACATCTAGTTTGTCCTCACAACATACATCAATTCAGTCACCATTACTTGGGGGCATGAGTCCCCAATTTGATCACATCTTTGGTTTACACCTAAGTCAGTAATCTTGTCACTTCTGAAGGACAACACTCTACTGACACAAATCGATATTTCTCAACACCACCATAAACAATGTTTTTTAACACTATCTTTGGACACATCCATGTTTTTTAACACACATCGGATATCTCAAACATAAACATCTATCGATAACAATCAAACACAATTCACTCACAAGCACAACGATGTTTTTCAACACCTCTAAACATGAACATATTTGAAAACTTTGAAACTGACTGAGCTATGATTGAATATCTCTTTGTATGTTGTCTGTTCTCATGGATTTCCTTGATATTTTATGTCTATTGCTTGTTGGTGTAGTCCTGATGATCTGGCAACGTCAAATAAATAGGGTGTATGTGATAAGAGATCCTACACTAAGGTGGAACAGCCTCACATCCCTCAATCTTGTTTATTTGCACGCCATGGTGAGGTCGGTACTATCTCCTTGCCTGTTATTGCTCTATTTTTTATTTCTTTGTTTATTTACACATGATTGCACTCATGGTTATCTTGTCGTTGAATGCCTCAATACTAGTGTACTCTTGCAACATTAACTAGAAACAATGTTTAGGTCATCTTGGCTTTTATGCCCTGGTGCTTACGTTCGTTTCCTACATTTTATCCGATGTAAGTCATATTCATACCCTTATGGTTGCATTGTGGCACTAGTAAGGGTTGTATTGACTTCATTGTTCCAAAACAATGCTCAATGATAATGATTTTACGATGAGTCTCACAACCATGTCCTATAATTGTACTTTCATATTTTATCTAGCATAGGATTGCATTTTCATTCTAGACTTACATTGTGGCAGCGATTCGATGTTCTCTTCATTGCATTCTCCTAGGGTTCATACATTGGGGAGTTCTTCTTCATTGTCTTGGTTTCATCTTTACTACACAAGTGTTTGATCCTTGCTCTCTATCTTTAGCTATCTACTCAATCCATTTTTGGGATCAAAATCAAAATCTGACACTCCTATATCACTCAAAATCACATTTTAAATTCTTTGGGACTGACGCGATCAGACATTTGTGCAGTCGACTGTCTGACATCTCTTTCTTCTTAGAATCATATCTTATCATCATTTTCTCACATCTTTGACTTTTTTCCTCAAAAGTCAACTATAGTCAACTATGGTCAACCCTAGTCAAACTTGGTCAACCAGACCTTGAAATCGCTCGAAATTGATTCTGGATCTTCCAGATTCTTCCATAATCTATTCTAAGTTCTTCTTGATCTCTGTTTCAACACTATCTGTGATTTTTTGCTCTCCATCATCATTATGATGTGTCATCTTTCCATTTCACTCCCGAGGGGGTAGGATGATTACATCATTGAATCTATTCCAATCAATTCGATCTGAATTTAAAAGTCCTCATTGCTAGGGGCATCTCATCACTTGGGGCATGTTCAGTTTATCATACTTCATAATCAAAACTGGATACTCCATAATCAATAAGGGCACCTTTGTTCCTTACATCTTGTCATCTATTAGGTATTAAGGCAATCTAACTCGGATCCCTGAGGATCAAGCTTCATTCTAGAGATGATTCTTGAAATCCCAATCTATTAAGTATCTGAGCAATCTAACTTTGATTCTTGAGGATCAAGCTTTGTTCTAGAGATGATTCTCAAAAAAATCATCTATTGGGAATTGGGGCAATCTAACCCTAACTCCTGAAAATCAAGCTCCATTCTGGAGATGATTCTAAACGTCTCTATTTGAATATCTTTTCGGACAGGTATCAGGGCATTCTAACCCTGACTCTTGAAGGTTGAGCCTCATTTTTGGGATAGCCTTGTGAAAGATGTCAATCTAACTAGTGTCTTGGCAATCTAACCTAGATATTTGGGGACTAAGCTTTGTTCTGGAGATAGTCCTAAAATCGCTATTGATTATCTTGTTGGACAGGTATCAGGGAAATCTAACCCTGACTCCTGAAGGTTGAGCCTCGTTCTGGGGACAGTCTTGTGAAAGCTGTTAATCTATTAGGTATCAGGGCATTCTAACTTGGATCCCTGAGGATTAGGCTTCATTCTGGAGATGATTCTTGAAACCTTCATCTATTACGTATCAGGGCATTCTAACCCAGATCCTTGGGGATCAAGCTTCATTTTGGAGATGACCCTCAAAAACTCTATTTTGACTGGCGTCTTGCCAACCTAACCTAGACTTCGGAGAGTTAAGCTCTATCCTGGGGATGGCTCTAAAATCTTCATCAATCGATCTTTGCATCACCAATATTCAAAACTATTCTTCTGTGCTTCAGGCATCAGACTATTCTTTGAATCAATGCGCTGCTCGCACATCAATTTAAAGAGGGGCAAAATGTAACACCCCAAAATTGGCATCTTGCAACACTAACCAATTTTGTTGCATTTGTCATTCTTCTGAATCATCAAAGCCCCATTGTACTAGGCAATGCTGAGTTTTAACTAAATTTGTTCGACCTGAGTGTCAAATGCAGAAAATCCTAAATCTACATTAATCATACATTATATTTAATTCCTAAATATCTATTGGCTAAACAAACCTTATGACTGAATTAATTTAATTATAAAGTCCTAGCACTTTAATTAAATTTAATTCACCCTCTTTAGCTAAGACACATAAAAAGGGAATTAAATGATATTTAATTATTAAATAAATATCCTCATTTTCAATAATTGAATTTAATTATTCAGATAATTAAGAAAAATAGATTTATGAGGTCATATTCTATTTATTTAATTAAATATTATCTTCAATTCAGAAATAGAAGTTTTGAATTAATTGTGCTTTAAAGAGAAACAAAACAGTTAAATCATAAATAAAATAGTTAAATCAAAAGAGAAAAGAATAAAATCAAAGAAAGAAAACAGTTAAAGAAAAGGGAAAACAATTTATTGTTTTCTTTTAAAGAAATCTTTCTAATTTGAACTGGCTTTTCTATCTGTTTTATTTCAATTAGGAAACTTTCTATTCTGAACAGTCCTCCAGTCTATAAAAGAACTCTCATTTCTCATTCAAAACCCTTCCTAACTTTCTAGTCATATGCATTATTAGAATACTGAATTGTTGCTACATTCTTAGTTCATAATCTCATATAGAATAATCTCATTTTGCAATAGATTAATTTCAATTTCTAGAATAATCTCATTGAAATCATGGCATAGTTTTAATCTCATTTCTAGTTTATATGGATCGTTTAGATTAATCTTGCATGTTTCATTTCTAGATTAATCATTGCATTGCAATCATGGAAGCATAAATCCTTCATTCTAGATTGGTCTATGGTTGTGAGACTCTCATTTTGAGAGCTATTTTGAAACCTCATTTGGATAGAAGGCAATAGGTTGAATCATACAGACAGGCAAGATGAATAATCTCATATTCATTCTTGTGTGCATCTGATGAATAAGGACTATGTTGAAGTGTATGGTTGATTAACAAGGAAAAATCTACCACATACAACAATCACCTCTCATATAAGAGGGTATCCATAGCCAAAACATAAATCTTTGTAAGGAAATAATGTTTTATAAACAAATGCCACTAAGATAAGAAAAGTATATCCTTAGATGGAGGAATAAGGAAAATACCTTTCCCCCCAGGGGTGAAAGCAAGGGATATACCGAATTATATCTAGAGATATTGTAGTAAAAAGATATCTTTACAAAACAAATGTCCTAAAAAAGTTATTATGTATTGTTATGAGTGAAGGAAGTATGTATCATAAAAGAAAATTATAAGGATAAAATATAGAAAGAATAACCAATTAAACTCAAAAACATATATATATATCCTAAGAGAAAAATGGATCCTAGAAGACTGGAATGAGGTACCTCTTGCCCCTTAGCGAAGAGACAAGAGGAGAGAAATGATCTAATTTATTGAAGAAAAAGGGGAATGCCCTATATCAAAATTATGAAGAAATTGTAATACTGCATGGGAATGAGATATAATTCCTAAAGCAGCTCTTTCTTTGTTATATAATTTGAAATGCACACAATCAGCAAGTAAATGTGTATTACTATAATGAAAAGGACATATGTATTTAGAGAGATAATTATTTGGAATAGGTTTAAAGATTTCTTTCTTAGAATTCATTAACTGGACATACACCTTTTGAGCCACATCTTGAGGAGTATCAGGGTGATCTAAAGAAGGTGTTGGAAGAAGAATATGAAGAGGAGGATGATGGTTAAGATCTTCTACCTTGATTGGAGGAGGTGGGAAACCTATACCATGCATATCTTGTTTAGGAGATAAATGAATTGGATTTTTAATACCTTTTTCATTGATACCAAGCCCTAAACATTTTTAGCCTTGTTTATCCACCATAGTATATCTGGTAGAATACATATCTTGCAAAGCTTCTATAGGAGGATATTGATTATGTTGTTTCCTTGTTTTTCCCTTGTATATCATCATGGATCGAATAAGAAGGGGAAGGTAAATGAAATAATTCTTGAACATCAGTATCATGAAGCCTAGCTTGGGCCCCATCATAAATGTGGGAAGAACTAAGGATAGAAGATGGAGAAATAGAAATGGGAATATTTGGAATTGGATTAGGATTGATAGGATGATGATTAGGAATATTAGGAACTAGCTTAGGCATGATAAGATTAATATTAAGAAGATTAGTAAATGGGGTATCATCTACCCAATTTTTCACATAATCTAAAAGAGTAATAAGTCCACTACAAAAATCCTTAATGAAAGTTTTTAAAGTAGGAATACTAGTATTAGTTAATCTCAAAATAGCATAAGCAAGTGAAACATGAAGATTAACAATTATAATGAAATGGATGATACTTTCATAAACATTATAATTACTATAAAGAGATGCTAAAAGAAGCATAATGAGAAAAATAGCCATACCCCAAAGCATCTTAAAGATCTTTATAGTGAATGAAATGCAAGAAATGTTTTTTATATTTTTATGATTATGTATTTTTTTTGTATTTATAAAATGTAAGAGCATAAAATAAAACTAATTTAATATGCAAGACCTAGTCTCTAAGAAAAAGAGGCAAAGCATCTAACACCAAAAAGAAAGAGTTGTATATCGCGGGTTCACCAAAATGTAAGATAAGAAATATTACATTTAAGAATGTTTTTAGTTGAAATAGGTGGTGTTAATGAATATGTGTGTGAGGAGGGTAGGATTGTCTTCTTAATCCCAAATTTCTTAAAGGGAAGATCCAAATTGATTAACCCTAAAGAAATGATCAATGCATAAATGAATCAACCTATTAAGGATATGGATAAAGAGAAAAACCCTAAATTCCTATTTTCTAGAAGAGAGAGTGTGTGATAGCTTTAATAGATTTAATTGAAATAGATAGAAGAAAAATACTAACCTTGAAATATTGCAGATCTGAAGAATGTTGTTTTTGGGGGTCTGCACTCAGTTTATGGAAAATCTCAAACCGGATCTGGAAGAGAAATGCAGAGATGAACAAAACCCATAAATATTTTTCTATTTTGGTACAGTTCTGATTTGTACCCTTAAGTCAATGTCACCATTGACCCAAAATTTGCAATTCTGACCTAGGGCAAAATTGACCTAAAAAGTCTCAGACTAAAATTCTATTTTTGGATCCCCAAAGTTTGCCGAAAAGGGTATCTGAATCTGCACTCCAATTTGTTGTTTCAAACCTGTACCTACAAGAAAAATGGGATTTTGTTGGGGGAAGGGGTTTTCCTTAGTCAAACCCTGATTTAGGAATCAACCTTGAAATCAATAATTGAAATAAAGAATGCTAGCAAGTAGTAGAAGTAAATCTAATAATGAAGCTATGATATTCAATAGATATGCAATTGTATTTCGAATGTAAACAAATATGTAAATATGAAAGCTTGGACTCAATTAGAAACCATAAACCTCCATGATTATATGCTTGGATTCCATCTTGAATGGAGAATGAAAGATTCTTGAGGATGCACAAAGGATCTTAAAGGAAGATCACACCATCTTGATGGATAGATCTAGGGCTTGAATGATGAATCTTGAATGCTTGAACCAAATGCCTTCAAAGCCTTGAAAGCTTGAATCCTTGATCTTCAATGGAGAACTTGAATGCTTAAGAGGAAGACTTGAACACCTTGGAAGCTTCAAAAAATCTAGAATAATGGATGATTTAAATTTTTTCTTGATGACTTCTTTCTTGATTTGATAATTTGTACTTAACCTTGCTTAGTGCTTCACATAGAGAGACTTAGAGAAAATGAGAGAAAAACTTCCTTTTATATGAAACTAGAGCACAATCTTCTAGAGAGGCTGACATAGGATAATTAAATTCCAATTAGGCCTATACCCCTAGAAGAGGACCTATATTAAATATAATTTAAGAATTATTTCTTCAGAACCCAAAATAGCCAAGCCGGAAGCGGGAAATGAATTTTCGATGATCTCTGGCAGCCGACAGACTTCCAGATTGGAAAGGGGGACCCAGGTCAAGGTCGAGGTCATCCTTAAACTAGGTCAAGGTTGAGGTAAACCTTGACCTAGATCAAGGTCGAGGTAAACCTTGACCTAGGGAGTTAGAACCCCTAAAAAACATGCCAGATAGGATCGATGGTGCCCGGAGAGGCCCAATCAGGGTCCTAAATAGACACAGAAGTGAGAGAGGATGAAAAAATGAAAGGACAATATGATGGTGGTAAAAAAAAACCACTAAGGAGAGATAAATGTTCTTAACATGGAAGTGCTTCCATTTTCAAATGATACATTAATTTTCTATTATGATACATACTTCCTTCACTCATAATAATATATGATATCTTTTCTAGGACATTTGTTTTGTAAAGATATATTTTTACTACAACATATCTTGATATAATTTGATATATGCCTTGATTTCATCCCTGGGGGAAAGATATTTTCCTTATTCCTCTATCTAAGGATATACTTTCCTTAGCTTAGTAGCATTTTTTTATCATAAAACATTATTTCCTTATAAAAATTTATGCTTTTGGCTATGGATACCCTCTTATATGAGAGGTGATTGTCCTAGGTCATCACCTCTTCTTTATTCTGAAAATTATGTTCCTTATAGACTCTTGCCTTTTTCTTTAGGTTATAATTTGACTCCTTTATTCTGAGATTCCTCTTCCTCTTGATCGCGGGGGGCTTGATGATTGAATCTTTCGTCCCTGTTTTCTTTGGAAGATGACATTTTATCCTAAGCACTCCTCTATGGTGGGGGTCTTGATGATAAGATCTCTTCCTCTTTGAGGATCCTTTTTTGATATGTGACATATCCATTTCACAATTTTATATGTTCTTAGAGGTGAGGGTCAATACTTTTTGCTAAGGATATAGTGTATATTGTTGTTAAACTGGATATCTCCTTACCTTGTGAAGTAGGTATCCTCTTTCTTTTCCTTATCCTGCCTAGTGGGTAGTCATGATAAGGAGGGGGGCATATATAGGGTCTCCCTTATATTATATTTTACATTAGTTTACATTTTACAACATGTAAAATCCTTGGAAGGTAACGTACATAACTTGCTAAATCTTGAAGAGACTCAAATTTTTATTTTTTTTTTGCTAAATCCTCGGAAGGTTATGCACATAAGTTGCTAAATCCTGAAGAGATACACATTTTCAATTTTACAATATGCTAAATCCTTGGAAGGTAATGCACATAAGTTGCTAAATCTTGAAAAGATGTGCATTTTATATTCCATAGTGCTACAATAATGTGGATCTATGGATATTTCAAAAGACATTAGAAGAAACATTACAATTATAAAGCACACTATGGGTGAACCTATTGGGCTCTCCCTCATCAGTGATTCATGGTAAGCTTGGCATCTTACTAGGTGAGGTAATCACTGTCTCTTTTCTCTCTTTTGCTTTCATGCTAGTAGGACTAGATCATGAAGCTATTTTATCTATAGTGTTGCCCTTGTCTTGCTTATGTAATCATGTATCTTTTCTATGATTAATTGCTCTTTAATTTCATATTTTTGTGCATATATTTTGATTTAGAATCCTTGGTCTAGGGGCTCATGTCCTTGACCTAGTAATGTTCTACCTCATTGCTATCCACCAGAGTCTTTCTTCTAACTTTACCGTGAGCATTTTCAATTTCTATACTCCTGCTAAAGTGGGGGCTTAACGTATCATCTTAAAATGGAAGCACTTCCATGTTAAGAATGTTTATCCCTCCTTATGGGTTTTTTTACCACCATCATACTGTCCCCTCATTTCTACATCCTCTCTCACTTCTGTGTCTGTTTAGGACCCTGATTGGCCCTCTCAGGGAACCAACAATCCCATCTAGCATGTTTTCCAGGGGTTCTGACTCTCTAGGTCAAGGTTGACCTTGACCTTGACCTGGGTCCCCCTTTCCAATCTGGAAGTCTGTCGGCTTCTGGAGGTCATCAAAAATTCATTTCCCGCTTCTGGGTCGACTATTTTGGGTTCCAAAGCAACGATTCTTAAATTGTATTTAATATAGGTCCTCTTTTAGGGGAATGGGTCTAATTGGAATTTAATTCTCCTATCTCAGCCTCTCTAGAATATTGTGCCCTAGTTTCATACAAAAGGAATTTTTTCTCCTCTCATTTTCTCTAAGTCTCTCTATGTGAAGGACTAAGCAAGGTTAAGTACGAATTATCAAATCAAGCAAGAAGTCATCAAGCATCCATTATTCTACTTGTTTCCAAGATTCCAAGGTGTTCAAGTATTCCTCTCAATCATTCAATTTCTCCATTGAAAATCAAGGATTCAAGCTTTCAATCTTTTGAAGGGATTTGGTTCAAGCATTCAAGATTCATCATTCAAGCCCTAGATCTATCCATCATGATGGTGTGATCTTCCCTGAAGATCCTTTGTGCATCCTCAAGAATCTTTCATTCTCCCTTCAAGGTGGATTCCAAGCATACAATCATGGAGTTTTATGGTTTCTAATTGAGCCAAAGATTTCATATTTACATACTTGTTTACATTTGGAATACAATTGCATATCTATTGAATATCATAGCTTCATTATTAGATTTACTTCTACTACTTGCTAGCATTCTTTGTTTCAATTATTGATTTCAAGGTTAATTACTAAATCGGGGTTTGACTAAGGCAAACCCCTCCTTAAAAAAAAAAAAAATCCATTTTTCTTACAAATACAGGTTCGAAACAACAGATTTGAGTGCAGATTCGGATACCCTTTTCGACAAACTTTTGGGATCCAAAAAATAGAATTTCAGTCTGAGAATTTTTAGGTTGATTCTGCCCTAGGTTGGAATCAGAAATTCTGGGTCAATGGTGACATTGACTTGAGGGTACAAATCACAACTGTGTTAGAATAGAAAAATATTTCTTGTTTTATTCATCTCTATGTTTCTATTCCAGATCATGTCTCAGATTTTCCAGAAACTGAGTACAGACCCTCGAAAATAGCATTCTTCAGATCTACAATATTTCAAGGTTAGTACTTTTCTACTATCTATTTCAATTAAAGTTATTAAATCTATCACACACTCTCACTTCTATAAAATGGGAATTTAGGGTTTTTCTCTTTATCCATATCTTTAATAG
Organism: Thuja plicata; assembly: GCA_018584345.1. NCBI lineage: Eukaryota > Viridiplantae > Streptophyta > Pinopsida > Cupressales > Cupressaceae > Thuja > Thuja plicata. The sequence goes on from MU227134.1 coordinate 4,540,636, forward strand.
GTTGATTCATTTATGCATTGATCCTTTCTTTACGGTTAATCAATTTGGATCTTCCCTTTAAAAAATTTGGGATTAAGAAGACAATCCTACCCTCCTCACACACATATTCATTAATGCAACCTATTTCAACTAAAAACATTCTTAAATGTAATATTTCTTATCTTACACAATCCATTAATGTATCTTGTCAGCTTTTCCTCTTCTGTCTCCTTTGTGCTATCCTTCATGCACACTTTATGAAACTCTTCAGTATATGTACTCACATCCATATCTCTTTGTCTGAGATTTTTCTTCTTTATATGGAGTTGCACCCCATAGTCTTCAGAAACATAGGTCTCTCTAACCAAAGTAACCATCTTGTTCCATGTTTTCAATTATGGAAAAAATAGTTTTTGAAGGAAATCGTAACCCTTTACAAAAGCACATAAGGTAGGGAGATTAAGCATAGACCAAAAAGAAATAGCTAGGGGGAATAGAAGAAGACATTACAACACCTCCCCAGCACCAACAACCAGAAAAAAAACACTCTCTTTCCATGTTGAAATCATACTTTTTCCATTCGTCACCCTCTCAGTCTGGATGAAGTTCCACCAAGTTAGGGCTTCTCCCTTCAACTTGGACTTTGTGACTTTGACTCTTTATCTTTATAGTATATCTTCACATTTGAAGAAACTTGTCAAGGACTCTATCTAGTCCATACCTACATTAGGGTCCATCCTTCCACTGAAAATATGTAAATCTAACTTTCCATCCAAGGTTCTTCTCTCCATGAATTTAAGAGCATTATAGAGGGGTCTCTGGTCTGTAGGAACTTCTTCTTCTTCCTACTCAGGGGCTGCTTCTTCTTCCCCTTTGTCATCATCTCCAGAGTGTCCATTTGTCTTCTTGTCCAGTCTTCCCTTGAGTCTTTCCAACTCATCTCTCAAGGCTTGATTATCAGCCCTCATTGCCCTATTATCAGCCATTTGTTCCCTGACTAGTTTGGCTAACTCCATGTTAGTCATTCTGAGATTGTTTTCTCCATCTCCCTCTAACATTTTATCTTTCTCCTAAGAACTCTTTACCGAGCTTTGATACCACTTGATGTAGAGTCTATAGGTTTACTTTGTCCAACAGGACTGAACCTCTGAAATTTTCAAGTAGGTTACTTGCTATAGGCTCCACACCTTTGTAAGCAACTTCCAAATTCAATACAACATCCAAACTTGATGATTCAAATTCCTATTTTGGATTGATTGGGACAATCACTCCCAATGATCCTACTTGGGTACACCATCTTTTGATGACATACAAGAGGCCATGTGAATTTGTGGAATGGGGTTGGATCACTTTGTCTAGGCCTTATTTATTACCAATATGACACAAATCCAATAGTGGGTTTCATACAAGAATATTTTTTATGGCACTTCCCTCTTAGATACCTAACTTCCTGACATGTGATGGGAAATAGTATGTGCTGAGCAATAGTATGTGTCAAGCAATAGTATGTGTCGAGACACAATATGTGTCAAGCAATAGTATGTGTCGAGCAACAGTGTGTGTTGATCACTATAACTAGTTACTTTCCCAAATAACTAGGAAAACTAAGGGTAGATTCACATACCCTTTATCAAGTTACAAATATCCCCAACTTGATACATAGTGACTCAACCATATAGTGCCTAAAAATGTTGATCTTCTTAATAGGCTTAATTACCCCCATTTAGGTCTGATTGGCAAACGAAGTACCCAAATATTTGAGTTTAGAGACTACCATTCATTTAGGGATGGTATTCGTGCCAAATGTACCCCAGATGTTCAATCTAAGTGCTTGATGCAATTCCCACATGCCTTTGTCATCAAGTATATTTATTGTTCACTAGTTGCCACATTGAGATGTCGACCAAGAATCAGTTCAAACTCTTTTCTTCAACCACCAACTTGAAAAGTTCCTTTGGAATATTGGAACACATACACATCCCCCTCATTTCACCAACCCTTGTATTTCTCTCATGGTGGAATGAGAACAGGTTATTTATTCAGGGAAACCCTAGGTGCTTAGGGTTTTAGACAGTTTTTATAGTAATGACAATATCTCAAGTTCTATAATCGATCAAAGACTCAAACCAAATGAAAAATAAAGATAATTCACTGAAATTCAATAATCCATTGTTTTTCTTCCAATTTGAGTATGTACGGGGCCATACAAATCTAGAATAATTGACTATTTGGAGGAAAATAGTTCTATTTTATTAATTGTTTACCAAATTTACATTATCTCATCATCATCTTTGCCTCCACTTGCCTGTGAGGGATATTTGAGGAGTTCCTCCAATGGTTACAAAAATTTTCAAAAGAGAATCCATTGGGAGGGAGGTTTACAACCAACTTTTAAATGTTGTCATGTCGGCAAAATGTTGTTATTCAACTTTTTGTGCAAATGTTGCATTTTTGCATATTTTGCACAAATTGAAAAATTGTTAATTATTCACTTTCCTAGGGGTCACTAATAGACCAAACCTATTTTACGAACACCTAAAATAAAAAATAATTCTAATTCTAAATTTATGGATCCTTTAACCATAGTTTACCAAGTGGTTCATAAAGACCAAATCTTGGCACTAGGTCTTACAAATGCATCATTATTGAAAACAAGAAATAATAGATGTGTAGGACATGTTGCAAATGCCTTTAGGATGTTGGGGCTCCTTCACTAGGCTACTGGTGAATTTAATAGAGAAGAAGCATAAGTTGAAGAATAATATTTACCGAGCAGAATAGAGAAAGTGAGATTGACAAATCTACAATCTGAGAAAGAGATAAATGGAATATGTAATGCCAATATTTAATTGAGCATAAAGGATCTGATACAAGAAAAGGTAGTTTCCATATTTACAGATCAAATTTAATTGCTTCTTATTAATATTTGTAACAGAGAAATCTCTTAACTGAGTGGATTTAACCATCCTATTTTTAAAACCTATACTTAGGTGACATTCCAAAAGAGTGTTTAAAGACCTCTATCAAGGAAACTCCTAACAGGGTGAAGATCTTAACTGATCTGAGGTAAATCCCCTAATAGGGTCACATTTAAAAAATGTGTTTATAATCTTTAACGGGATAAGTTCTTAACCGAGCGTACTTCAGAAGGGTACATTTTTATTGTGGGTTTCAATTTCCATAGAGGTTTTTCCCAAATTGGGTTTCCTCACTAAATCTTGTGTCAATGAGTTAAATCATGTGCCTACTGAGTTAATCTGATGTTGCTAAGTTTGAATGATTGATTTTTTACCCATTTTATTTCCTAGCTCAATAAAGTGGAGCTGGTTATGTTTTTTAGATAGATTGAAGGGTGCATCCCAGTTATTAATGGTGTCCTCAAATCAGCTACTTCTTGTTCAGTATGGCTTTACCTCTATCATGTTTTCAGGTTTTCAAGTCTAAACCTTGCTCAATTTATAAAACCCTAAAAACCCTGATCTTTCGAGTGTTAAACAATGATTTTAAACCCTAAGCCTTGGCGTTCTATTTTGCTGTTACTTTTTCCTTTCACTTAGGGCATGTGTTTTCAATTAAGTCGCCTCATCGCATTACCTCGAGCGAATATTCCATATGTCTCCCCGACTTTGTGTTTCCCTTGTGTCACATGGTCTCGTAATGATTCAGCATATTCCCTCGGTGTTATGAGACTTAGCGATTTCATCTTAGTCAGGAAGTCACGAGATAGTTATGTTATAAGGCTCTATGAAGATGGGACCCACTTCTTAGTCGGGTGATCGCGTGAAGTTCTTGACAGTTAGTAAAATGTTCTCAAACTTCATGATTACCTCATGTCGTGTTATCGGTAGATCAATCAGGTTGACAGTTAAGTCAGGCCTTCAGTTGCGTGATCTTGTAATGGAATGGCGGTTAAGAATTTTTAGCCCAAACTTCATGACTGACCGTCTGTGGTTTACAGTAAAGTGTAGTCGGGATGTCGCCAGAACAGGGTGATGACTCAGTTCTCCGTTATGTAATGAATGAACCAATGACTGTGTGACATGTGTCATAAGACGGGTGGATATTAAAAGGTTGTCAGGTTGTCGCCAGAAGGAGAAAGCAGATTCAGCGACAACGAGACAAGGTACTTTGCCTTCAATCGCGATGTCTGGGAAAGACTTAAGGGTATGTTCAAATGTCTAGCGATTAAACACCAGCCGTCAGATGAAAATATCAGAAGATCCAATGGTGGTCACAAAGTCTAGGAAGAAAAGTGCCCTAAGGATGAAGTCCTCCTGACTTGGTGATTAAGGTCTGTCGCGAAGTCGTCAGAAGTAGAAAAGGTACACATGGGACCTGTTACGGTAAAGTTAAATGTTCAGGGATTTTATCTCCTGACTTGGCGACTAGGCATTGTCGCATAGTCTTGGAACAGGAATTAAACATTCAGCGACAAGGAGATCACCGTGACAGTTAAGAAAGATAGTTAGTCACAAGGTCTTAGAAAGAATGATGAGTTACTCTTAACTGTGTGCAACTTTGATTTCAGTTGTGTCGCGTGATCGCCAGAAGTAACTCAGGTTAGCCAAAGGTAAAAGTTTGTATTGTCACCATGTCTCGAGATGAAACCAGGGTTAGTGACAGAGTTCTGGGACTGAGAAACTAAGAGACCATTCAAAGGCATCGCGCACTCACCAATCAACTCAGATGAAAGGAAAGGAGCTCGTGAGTTGGTGACTGAGGAAAGAGGAGACACAGTCGCGCACTCGTAGTCAGTGATAGAGTAAGGTTTTTTAAAGCTCGCGAGTTGGTGACCAGTCAAAGAATAGATGTCATCGCCCACTCGCGCATGAGATGGAAGCTAAAGTAAAGGCTGAGTGAGTATGTGATCAACAAAGTATGAGGTAAAGAGATGAATGTCGCTCAGTTGCTCAATATCCAACAGTCAGTTTAAACAGCCAGCGACTGTGCGATGATGGAATAGCTGAAAGATTTCAGAGCCCAGGTTGCTAAGTTTGCAGAAGAGAGATATTTGCTCAGCTTGCAGTGTTTTCCAAGGTTAATCAGAGAATTCTAAAATTCAGGAAAATTGTGCACAGGATGGTCAGCTGATCTCTGAGATAGATTTTTTTCAATATCGGTAAAGAAGAAGAGATTCAGGGTGCTGCAGGTATTAGCAGAGCTATGGCTAAGATTCCACAAGTGCTAGATGGGATAGACAAAAGGTGCAAGTACAGAGTACTCAAAACTTCAAGTGGCCATCAGATGATGAAGTAAAAGCTTGGGAAGTGATGACTACACCCAAGAAAAAGAAGCCTGTAGTAGAAGAAAAAATCTTGGATGATGAATAAGGTGAACACTTGGCACTGCACTGTTCAAGACAAGAGGAACAGTTATTGTAAAAGTAGAATGTAGGTGAGTAGGCAAGCACAGCTATCCGGATTCAACATAAAGACTATCATCTACCATCTACAAATATGATTGTAGTCACCAGATCAAGAGAAGAACAAGAAATATCTGTTTGACTTGGTCCTTTCACCACTTCTTCTCTCTCTTTTTTGTCTCTCTTGTAACTTTAGGGTTAGGTTTTCTAGGACCATCCGAAGCTTGTTGCATCCTTAAGGGATTCCAAGATGGTCAAAAACCTATATATAGCCTAAGAGTTGTAATTGTTAGGGAGTTCTGATTTATGTAAGGAGGCATGCTTGTGACATTTTCTCTGTCCTTGATGTATTTTTGCAGAAGTCTGCAACTCATTGTGAGAAATAATATGCAGAGTTTGAAGTTCTTGGAACCAATT
>MU227134.1:4547627-4564803 GCA_018584345.1 Thuja plicata
AGGAGGATTTTCAAAAAGATTTAGCAGCTCATGAGGAATTTCATGAGAAGGAACTGGAAGAGCACAAGGAGCTAGCAAGGGTTCTACTTGCTACAGCTATGAAGTGTGAAGAGGTTCAGAAGATACATCGTGCTGAAACTCTTTGCAAAGAATTGGACAAACAAGAGGTTCAGCTTAGAGCATATATAGAGGTGCAAAAATAGCACTATGAAGACATGTTGGAGGAAAAAGATGAATTGTTAAAGGCCCTATTGACTCAAGCTCAGGAAAGTCAATCACAACACTGTCAACACTAAAACACCTCATTCTATTTCACCAACTGTGCTCAGTCTGAATGTGGACATTTGTGTAACATCGCTACATAAGTGTAAATACATGTGTAACATCAATGACAATTAACAATTGAATAATTTTCTTCAACAATCTCCCTCTTTGGCATTGATGGCAACACAACATGTCATAATACAAATAATTGTAGAGCAACAGAAAATTTTCTTAAATGTCTTTAGCTTCATTTTGATTCTTGTCTGAAAAATCCCTCTAACATCAAAATCTCCCTCTTACTGTATTATCTTCTTTATTATAGCAAACTCTCCCTCTTTTATCTTATTCTTATGTATTATAGAAAACTCTCCCTCTTTGACAATAAATGCCAAAGACTCCATAAGTTACTTAACTTTATTCTGTAAGACTCCATCTTCTCAAATACCAATAGTTAGTACTATTTCACTTTGTAATTGTAATGTACCTGAATGTACTAACTCCTCTGTAATGTGCTCTAGTGATGTACCTACATCAACTGATAGATCTTCACTGTCACTCAGGTTGATGCATCACTAAACTGTATTTTAGTGAGCTTCAGTTAGGGGAAGCACCCCTAGCTTTCCTCTAAGATACAAGAATGCATCCTTAGGTAAGGGTTTGGTGAATACGTCTGCAACTTGTTCTTTGGTATTAACATATTCCAACCTTACTTCTTTATTCTATACCAATTCCCTAAAAAAATGATACTTTATTGCTCTATGCTTGGTTTTGGTGTGCATCACAAGATTCTTCAAAATTTTAATGGAACTAGTGTTGTCACAGTAGATAATAATTGATTCTTTTACTTCTTCCTTCATTCCTAAAAAAACTGCTTGATCCATATGATGTTTGAACAGTTCACTGCTGCAACAACATATTATGCCTCTGTTGTAGACTGAGAGATACAATTATGTTTCTTGCTAGTCCAAGATACTAACGTCTTTCCAAGAAATAAATCTCCACCACTGATGCTTTTCCTATCATTGACACTTCCATCCCAATCTACATCTTTGAATGCCTTTAAATCAAATTTTTTACCTTTCTTATACCATAAACCATAGTCTTCAATACCCTTCAAATATCTTAGAATTATTTTGATTGTCATTAGGTGATTGTCTCTGGGACTAGCTGAAAATGTTGCAACAATACCAACTGCGAATGTAATATCAGGTCTGGTGTGAACAACATATTGTGATTTTCCAATCATGGATCTATATTTGTTTTGATCTACCTCTTGTGAATCATCATCCTTAGACAATTTATGTCCAGTACACATGGGTGTTCCAACAGGTTTGGAATCTTCCATACCAAATTTCTTAAGTATCTCTTTGATATATTTTGATTGAGTAATGTAGATATCATCCTTTATTTGATGTACTTGTAATCCAACAAATAATTTGATCTCACCAAACATAGACATCGTAAATTCTTTACTCATAGCTACAGAGAATGCTTTGGATAAGTCATCATAACCAGTGAATAATATGTCATCAACAAATATCTTTGCTAACAATATTTTGTTATGTGGTCCTTCTTTGGTGTATAGGCTAATGTTATCATTGATTCTCTGATAGCCAATACTTACTAGATAGCTATGTAGTCTTTCATAGCAGGCTACGGGCTCTTTCTTCAGTCCATACAATGCTTTGTGCAGCTTGCAAACCATATTCCTTCTGCTAGGATCAACAAATCCTTCAGGTTGTTCAATGTAGACTTATTCTTCTAGGATTCCATTCATAAATGTGGATTTCACATCCATTTGATATACTTTGTATCCTTTATGTGTAGCATATGTAAGAAGAATTCTGATTCCTTCAAGTCTTGCAATAGGAGAAAAATTTTCTCCATAGTCAATACCCTATTCTTGAGCATATCCTTTACAAACTAGTCTGGCCTTGTTTCTAGAAACTTAACCATTTTCATTCATCATATTCCTAAAAACCCACTTGGTTCCAATCACATTCTTGTCCTTTGGCCTAGGCACAAGAGTCCAGGTTTTGTTCTTCTCAATCTTCTCAATTTCTTCATTCATTGCTTCTATCCAACTTTCATTATCCAATGCATGTTTAATAGTTCTAGGTTCAAATTCACTTATTAAACATGTACCTTCAATTTTTTTCCTTTTCGTTACACCTTTTTTTTTATCTCCAATTATCTTCTCAGGTGTGTGATTCCTTTTAACATATTTTGAAAGTACTGGATCCTCCAGTCTAGATTCTGGACTTGATCCACTAGGTCAAACATTCTTTAATGTTCCTCTATCTAATGCTTGGGTTCCACTATCTGTGACTCAGTTTCCTCTATCTCAAACTTGATTCCCTTTGTCTGTGACTTAGTTCCCTCTATCTATGACTCGGTTTCTTCTACCAACAGCTCAGGTTGCAGAGTTTTCAACTCAAGTTGCACAATTTGTGCTAGTATATATAGTGGTCGATAGTTCTGTTCTCCAATCACCATTCCTCGAGTCATAGGTATAGTATCAGGTTCATGATACACAAATTTCTTGTAGTCTTCAAGCTCTGTATTTCTCTTCTCTTCACATTTTTTTGCAAACTCATCAATCTTGACATGTACACTTTTTATGACTTTATGAGTGTAAGGGAGAAAAATGGTGTTAATATTATAAGAGTGTTTTGATACTCAAATCACTTGTCACCTTACATTTAATTATTAGAGTGGAGGGATAAATAAGACATTCCCCTTTATTCTCAAATGCACAAAGGAAGGATCCAAATTGATCAACCCAAAAAGGATCAATGCATAAGTGAATCAATCTATTGGAAATAAGAATAAAGATGGAGATCCTAGGTTTCCCTCTTAAAATGTGGCATGTGTGTGTGAATGAATGTAAATGTATGATAGATTTAGAATATTTAAATATTTGAATTGAAATGAATAGGAGAAATGTACTAACCTTGAAATATTACAGATCAAAGAATGTTGTTTTCTGTGGTTTGTACTCAGTTTTTGGAAAATCCAAAGTATGATCCAGAAAGGAAATGCAGAGATGAACAAAACCCAGAAATATTTTTCCGTTCCAATTCCATCTTATGAAAAAGGTCAACCTTGACCCACAAATGTCAACCCCAGCCCAATAATGTCAACCTTGACCTGTACATGTCTGACAGAAAATTTGTTCGTGGATCTCAGAAGTTCGCTGAAAAGGGTATCCAGATCTGAGTCCAAATTCACAGTCCTGAACCTATACTTGCAATAAAAAGAGGTTTTTTTGTTGGGGGGGAGGGGTTTTCCTTAGTCAAACCCTGATTTAGGAATTAACCTTGAAATTAATAATTGAAATAAGAATGCTAGCAAGTAGTAGAATTGAATCTAATAATGAAGCTATGATATTCAATAGATATGCAATTGTAATTCAAATGTAAACAAGTATGTAGATATGAAAGCATGTAATTTAGAAACCATAAACCTCCATTATTGTATGCTTAGAATCCACCTTGAAGAGATGATGAAAGAGTCTTGAGGATACACAAAGGATCTTGAAGGAAGATCACACCATCATGATGGCTAGATCTAGGGTTTGAATGATAAATCTTGAATGCTTGAACCAAATCCCTTCAAAGGCTTGAGAGCTTGAATCCTTGATATTCAATGGAGGAATTTAATTCTTGAGAGGAAGACTTAAACACCTTCAGAGCTTGAAAACATGTAGAACAATGGATGCTTGAACAAAATCTTGGTCAGAGCTTTTTGCACTTGGAAGACTTAGAGAAAATGAGAGGAGAAGGCTTCCTTTTATATGAAATTAGGGCACAATCTTCTAAGGAGGAAAACATAGGAGAATTAAACTATAATTAGACCCGTTCCCCTAGAAGAGGACCTAATTTAAATATAACTTAGGATTTGCCACTTCAGAACCCAAAACAGTCGACCCAGAAGCGGGAAAATGAAATTTTGATGACCTCCGGCAACTGACAAGCTTCCAGAATTGAAATGGGGACCCAATTCAAGGTCAAGATTGACCCTAACCTAGGTCAATTTCAAGGTTTACCTTGACCCAGGGGGTGAGAACACCTCGAAAACATGCCAGGTGGGGTAGAAGGTGCCCGAAGAGGCCCAATCAGGGTCCTAATCTGGCACAAAAGCAGGGAATGATGCAAAAATGGGAGGATGATATGGTGGAGGTCAAAAAAATCCTCTAAGGAGGGCTAAACATTCTTAACATGGAAGTGCTTCCATTTTAAGATGATACAATGAGTAGTAAGATTCAGACATTTGTATGATTTTCTTTTACATGAGTAACCTAGTAATATGCCTTCATCACTTTTTGCATCTAATTTTCCATTTCTTACTTCCTTCAATATGTAGCATCTACTTCCAAATACTTTGAAATAATGAACATAATGTTTATAGCCATACCATAATTAAAAAGGTGTCTGGTTACTACCTTTCTTCAGTTGAACTCGGTTCAAGGTGAACACTGTAGTGTTGATGGCTTCCTTCCAGTATTTGGTAGCAACATTATTTTCAATCATTAGGGTTCTGGTACAATCCATAATTGATCTATTTCTTCTTTCTGCTATTCCATTTTTTTATTGTGTACCAGGGGCAAATACTTGTCTTTTTATTCCTCTCTCATTATAAAATTCATTGAACTCATTAGAAATGAATTCTCCTCCTCTGTCAGATCTTAGGCATTTTAGTTTCTTTCATGTTTCCTTTTCAACCCTTGCAAGATACCATTTGAATTTCTGAAAAGATTTTGTTTTCTCTTTGAGAAACATGACAGACATCATTCTAGAATGATCATCAAAAAATAGAATGAAATACTTCTCTCCAGTATAGCTTGTTGTTCCAATTGGTCCACATAGGTCAGTATGTACCAATTCCAAGACTTCATTAGTATTGTAATTATTTCTTTTGAAACTTGTCTTCCTCATCTTTCAGATTTGACATTGCTTGCATATTTCTAACTCGGGTTTCTTCAAAATAGGAATACCTCTAACTCTCTTGTTCTTTCTTATGTTTACCAGATTATCAAAATTTACATGACACAACCTTTTATGCCATAACTAGCTTTCTTATACTTGTGCAATAAAGCATGAACCTTTACGGAGATCAAGATAGAATATATTACCTTTTGTTTTCCTGCCAATTCTGACTAGGTTCCCTTTACCATCCAGCAGCTTGGCCTTACCATTCATGAATTCTACCTTGAAGCCAATGTTGTTTAGTTGTGCTACACTGAGTAGATTTCTCCTCAATCCTTCAACCCAACAAGCATTATCACATTTGATTCCTTCTGTCATAATAATGCAACCTTTTCCTCTTACAGGGCAAGGTTCATCATTCCCAAAACTAACACTCCCATAATCATAGTGTTCAAGATGTTCAAATTTTTTCTTATTACCAATCATGTGATGAGAACAACCACTATCAATTATCCATGTTTCATTTTCACTGATGCATAAGAAAAGTGTTGTCTTTTCATCTTCTTCATCTGACACATCCTTAATAGCAATATAAACCATTTCATCTTCTTCCTCATCACTATCAGAATCTTTAGCAATATAACAAGACTTCTTACCTTTATCCTTGTAGCTTTTGTAGTTCTTGAAATCTTTCTTGCCTTTGAATTTTTTGAACTTTTTCTCATCTTTGTTTTCTTTCTTCGGACACTTTACAGCAATGTGACCAACCTCGTTGCATGAAAAAAAATCCATGGTATCTTTCCTCTGTATTTTCCTTTTTTGGCTCTTCTTGCAAGTAATGCATCATTTATGTCAAGATCTTCATCATCAGATTCATCATCAACGTCACTTTCAATCTCCTTCCCTTTTGAGTATCTATCCTTCTTACCAAGGTTTAATTTAGCTTTGAATGCAAACTCAAGATTGGTAGAGCTAGGAGAGTAATTGTAAAAGTTGTCCAGCTCAAAATTTGTAAACTTTCCCACTAATGTATCCAGAGTTATATCTTTATTGCACCTCATCTCTTGAATAGTTGAAACTCTAATAGCATGGATAGGAAGTAAATTTCTTATTACCTTGCTGACCACTATTGTATCTTTAATTATTCCACTTGCACCTCTGATGGCACTCATAATATTCTCAGTTCTTTCATTGTATCTTGTAATTTCTTCTCCTTCTTTCATTTCATCTGGTCAAATTATCCTCTTAGACTTTCTGCTTTGGCTCTCTTTGCATTTACATCTCCTCCATGAATGTCCTATAATTTCTTCCACATATCATAGGTTATAGGGCAGTCCTTGACTTCATCAAATTCTGAGTAGCTTAGTGAAGAAGCTACATCATTCATCATTATATTATGAAGCTTACATTCCATCATTTGTTCCACAGTCATAGTCCTTGTTGGTTCCACATATTTTCTTTCCAAAAATTGCAAACCAACATCTCCATTAGTAGATAGATGTAGCTTCATCAGCTCTTGCCATGCTAGGAAGTTGTCTTTGTTTAGCTTTGGGATATCCCTTCTGTAAGACATCTCTGATCTTTAGCTTAGGTCTTGAAACATTCTTTGAAAGCACTTGACGCTCTGATACCAATTGTTGGAAATGAGATAAGTAACTAAGAAGGGAGGGGTGAATCAGTTACTACAAAACAAATCCTTTGTCCCTTAGATGTCTTAAATACTTTAACATTGTTACTCGGTTAATTAAGATATTCTTCTATAACTCGGGTGTCAAAGTAATCTTTATAATATCCAATGCAATTATTCTTTAGTTATTAAGTGCAAAAACATAAAGCATGAAGAAAATACCATATACACAGGTGACACCAAGATTTAACGTGGAAACCTAATATAGGAAAAACCACCAATGTAACTAGTTACTGTTTTTCACTCTTCTGAAGTGAACCATGTTAGGATCCAACCCTGTTAAAGGTTACAATAACACAATTTTAGGTGTGACCCTGTTAAAGGATTTAATCACCCTGTGAGGAGTGGCCTTGTTAGAGGTCTTCAACCCTTCAACATAGAAATGCTACCTTGTGAGAGGATTTAAAAAAAGACTGTTAAGTCTACTTTGTTAAGAGATTTGAGATTACTGCTACAATTGTTAGAGAGTAACAATGAATTGACCTATATGTGTAAGGAAGTGTCTTTGTTGATTCAGATCTTTGTTATGATTATGACTGGATCCTTGTTGATCAGATGTTCTATTGCAGCTCTAAGTGATCTATACTCAATCATAATCCTATCTGATTTCACCTTCACTCTTCATATCACAAAATTCCACACTTCTTCTTACACTTTCACACTTGTACTTCCACACATTCAATCCAAACTTGACCTTTCATATATATGGTAAGCACTGTCAAGTCGGCTTGAATACACTTCTAAATAATAAATCACAATTCAGTCAGCCTCATACAACCAATTAATTATAGAATGTAAATCATTGTTAGTCAGCTACCACTGAATTCCCGGCCATGACTGAAATGCCCGAGTGACTCGGTCAACATAGGTCTTCTTCAATACCTGACTAAACTTGGTCAACACTAAAACAACTCATTCTATTTCACCAACTGTGCTCGGTCTGAATGTAGACATTTGTGTAACATCACTACATAATTGTAAATACATGTATAACATCAATGACAATACACAATTGAATAATTGTCTTCAACATATTTCTCTACATGGAAAGTAGAATTAGGTTGCATGTGTCTGGAGTAGGAGAATATGGACTTCACTTTCTTGATAATGAATATGTAGCACCGACTACTACACCTATGACTATCAATGAGAAAAGACAAAAATAGGAACACACACAATTTATGATTGAGATTGCATCTACACTTACCAACCAAGAATATGATGAGCTTGATGGTTTCACAACTTTGAAACAAATGTGGTATAAGCTTATTTTGACCTATTATTGAGATCAACATGTTCATAGGCTAAAGGAGAAAGTTTGAGAGGAAATTTTCACTCTATGAGGATGAAGGAATGAGAGAACATAATACAGTATAGTACAAGACTTAAGGAGAATTTTAATTCTATTAGAGGAGTTGGTGGTATCATAAAAGAGGATGATATTACAAGAAAAATGTTGAGAACCCTGATACCGATTTATGTTATTAGCAAATCTGCTATAGAAGAGCTGAGATCAATACCCCAGATGAATGTTTCAATTGATGCTACTATTGGTAATTTAACTACATTTGAGTTAAATGATTTTGAGAATAGTATTCCTGCTAATTCTAAGATTGAATTTGTATTTAAGTCTATTTTAAAGATTGGAAAAGCTAGGGAAGCTACTGCTAGAGATGGATATTTGAGCAGTGCTAGTGAGAAATTTTATAGTTGTACTACTAAAGGACTTGAAGAGTTATTTACTAAATGTGATGAGAATGAAAGAGAATTTGAATCTTTTTTGGCTAGAAGGCTACAAAGAGGCAAAGGAAAATACTGAGGTAAGTTACCCTTGAAATGTTTTAATTGTGATAAAGCTGGTCACTTTGCATCTAACTGTCTGGAGAAAGATAAGGAAGAAAAGAAAGATAACAGAGATAAGGACAAAAGAGAAAACAGATTCAAGAGATATAGAGACTACAAAAAATAAGCTAATAAAACTTGTTATATTGCTAATGAGGGACTAAGTGGTGATGATTCTTTTGATAATAATGAGGAAAAAGAAGTTGTTTATGTTTCTATAAAAGATGATTATGATGAAGAAGAACCTAGAGCCCTAATATCACAAGTAAGTAAGAATGAAACATGGATAGTGGATATTGGTTGTTCACATCACATGAGTGGTGACACGCTTAAGTTTTTATCCTTGGAAAATCATGATGCAGGTTATGTAATATTTGGTAATGATGCTCCATATCATGTGAAAGGAAAAGGATCAATAATTCTACTGAATAACACAAGATGTGATGATGTTTAATGGGTTAAAGGATTATAGTATAATTTGTTGAGTGTTGCATAGCTAAACAATACAGGTCACCAATTGGAATTTGAATATGGAAGAGTGAAAGTATTTGATGAGAAGAGAAATCTGATTGCTATTGGAGAACAATCTAAATGTAATATATTTTATCTTGATACTTCTATGAAGAGTTGCCTACTTGCTAAAGTTGAAGATGTTTGGTTATGGCACAAAAGGCTTTGTCATGTTAATTTTGATAATTTAATCAAAGTGAGTAAGAAGAGTAGAGTAAGAGGACTACTGAGACTTGAAAAACCAGAGAATGCTATGTGCAGAGAATGTCAGATGGGTAAGATAAAAAAATCTAGTTTTGCAAGCTTGAATTATGTTACACAAGGAATTTTGGATTTAGTTTATACTCATTTATGTGGACCAATGAGAGCTCAAGGTTATTATGGAGACATATATTTTATTTTATTTGCGGATGATTATTCTAGAATGATGTCTGTAATTTTTTTTAAAGAAAAATCTGATGCATTTCAAATGTTTAAATGTTTTTAAAGAGATCACCTACCGAGGATGAAGATGAACAATAAGTTCCACAACCGAATATCAACATTGAAGAGCCGAGAGCTACCAAGTGGTGCAAGAGCACACCTAGGCTAACCTCCATGTTTTAGTCATTTTTGGATTGTACTTGACATTAGAAAAGTTAAGATAGTTAGGTTGTTTTTAGACCTTAGAAGGTCATTGCAATGTGGGCTAGGTGAGTTAGTCATTAGGACTAAGGTCACCAAATTAGCCATTGTTAGTAGTTTGTATATTTCTTAGGCTTAGTTTCTTAATATTGGATTGAGCCTTGAATGTGTCTTAAACACATAAGTGATGTCATAGAGATGCCATAAGGCCATAAACGATCTTGTATCCTTGAAATGAAGAGGTTAGAGGTCCTAAAACATAGGGAGCAGGCATAATGGCAAAGATGCCAAAAGTTGCTAAATTGTTGTCATGACAACATTTGCAATTATTGCAAATGTTGCATGCAACTCGGTTACCTTGGACCCCCCTACAAAATAGGAGTGGGGAATCGAAAAAAAAGGCCTATAAACATGGATTGAGGCATCTAATGTGGGGAGAGGCTCAAATCTCGATAGAGAGTGTACATTGTAACAAGTTTTGAATTTGAATAGAGCTCTCCAGCTCTGTGTTTTCTGGAAATCTGAGCATTTCATTGTGACAGTGTTATCTAATGGATTGAATGTCTTAGTTTAATTTTTTATTTGTGTTCATAGGATAGTTTTAAGTGTTTTTCATTAAGAAAGCTAGTTTTTTAGAGATAGTGTAAGGTCTGAGGTAAATTATTTTGTGTTTTATGTGTTCATTGGTCCTGTCCTGACTAGTGAGTCGATTCATGGCTCCCACATGAAAAATAACCATGGGATCTTCCTAAGGGTGGTTGGATATGTTAGGGGAGTCATTATTCTATACACATGTAGGAGTAGGAGTTTGGTGGAGTCGAGTTTCTATTTTTAGTGCCAAGCCCTATGCGAGCAGACATTGTCTAGTTAGAGGTTTGGAGATGAAAGATCGAGCATATCTTGCAGGGTAGAGAAGCACTGTATGGGATAAGTGCAATTCTAGATAGAGTATAGTAATATCCTAACATTCTATGAGGATTGAGTTCACACCAATCCATTCAACCAAGTTTTGAGCAATTTTTCAACTAGGTTGTAGACAGTCCTAGAAATTAGGCCTATTAGCCCTATTGGACCTAGATTGTAGGAACCCTATGTAGGGAGGGATTAGGAAACTAAAACCTTCAAAATATATTGTAAATTGATAAAGGGTATCTGAATGTGTAATTGGTTTTTCAAGTTCTTTGGAAAAGTTTTGAAAGAAGTGGGAAAAACACACTGTAAAAGGCAACAAGAAATAGGCCTCAATCAGGCTTCCAAGTGATTGAATCCTTGAACCCAATAAAGACCAAGTTCAAGACCCTAGTAAATGGCTTCAAATGACAAGGATATGAAAATTTTCAAGTTGATGGATGTCTCTACAATTAATCATGAATGCTAGAGTGGAGTTGGCACTTAGATCTTTCTAAGTGTAGTGGGAGAAGTGAAGATTTGTACTAACTAAAAGGTGTTAGTCTTTCAAGGTGAAGCACATGAGTTGTAAACTCTTAGAGAAGAGTTGGAATTGGACTTAGTTAATCATCTAAGCCAATCAAGACCTAGAGGAGATTAGGTTCCTAGAAGAGACAAGCTAAGGTCTCTTGGTTGAAGTGCTAGCAAACCTTGGAACACTCACATCATATTGGTATCAGAGCTTGATTGAGATCGGGCTTGTGGTGGATATTTCAGCCTACTGAATCAGTTGGAGAGAATACCCCATTTAAATCAGTAGAAGACAAAACCATGGTGACTAACACTGAGTTAGCCAAAAAGTTGGATGAGCAACAAGAAGACAACAAGTTGTTAAGAGAAAGGTTGTCTCAAATGGAGCAACTCTTGGCAGAAGTCCAAGACAAAGCTGAGAAGATGAAACATAACATAGATCAAAAAGAAGAAGAAGAAAGGGAGAGGGAGTGGATTTAGAAGAGGAAGTTCCGACCCCTAACCCTGTCAGTGACCAAGAACCCTTCTTAAAGGCACTAAAGGCTTTAAGTGGCAAAGCTTTGGAGGGTGTACCACTTTTTAGTAGACAAATGGATCAAGATTCAGTTATGGATTGGATTGACAGTATAGAGAACCATTTCGAATGTGATGTTATCACAGAGGCCCAAAAAGTGACTGTGTCCAAGTCAAGGTTGAGAGGATCAGCTCTCACATGGTGGAAGTTTGTTCAAACTGAAAGGGAGAAAGAAGGAAAGAGTCTTATAGTCTCATGGAAGGGCATGGTGACTAAGTTCAAGAAGACTTACTTTCCTGATGATTATGAGGTTCAGTTGCATAGGAGAAGACACAATCTTAGAAAAAAATATTTGGATGTCCCAGCATACACCGAAGAGTTTCAAAAGTTGTTCTTAAGATCACAAGTGGTGGAGGATGAAAGCATCAAACTAGCTAGATATTTGAATGGACTCAAGTGGTTTATTCAAGAAGACATGAGTCTTGTGAACTTTAAAACCATTTTCCAATGTTATCAAATTGCCTTGAAGATAGAGGAGAAAGGAAAAATAAAACAAGAGCAAACCTCCAAAGGAAGAGGTAGAGGAAGGGATAATAGAGGATCAAGAGGTGGCTATGGTGGAAGAAGTTTAGAATCAAGGACACAAGGAAAAGTCAAGTACACTAAGCTACAAGAAGGAAGTTCTAGTAGAGGTGGTAGAGGAAGGAACTCAAAATTCAGAGGAAGAAGTGGTGGACAAGGAAGAGGCAATTACTTTGCCAATATGAAATGCTATCATTGCAATCAAATGGGACACCTTGCCTATAGGTCTCGAGAGAAGGGTAGTACTTCTCAAGGAGGTAAAAAGAGAACTAATTTAGTTCATGAAGAGACAAATGTAGCAGAGACACAATTAGAGGTACCACTAAATTTAGAAGAAGGTGAGAACCTCATGATGAGGAGAACATTGATCAAGTAGTCGGTTAAAGAAGATCCAAGCCAAAGGAGGTCCCTATTTAGAATCAAATCTAAGGTAATGGGTAAAGTATGTAGAGTCATAGTGGACTCAAGGTATATTGACAACATTGTGTCATAAGAAGTAGTCAGCAAGTTAGGCATGACAAGGATACCTCATACCCATCCTTACAAGGTCACATGGCTCAATAAGGGACAACATGTCATAGTCAATGAGCAAGCTTGGGTAGTGTTCTCTATAGGGAGATATAAGGACAAGGTTCTATGTGATGTGCTGCCCATGGATACATGTCACTTGATCCTAGGCACACCATGGAAATTTGACCACCAAGCTGTCCATGATGGAGTGAAGAACTCATATGCATTCAAGAAGGATAAAGTAACTTTCAAAATCCAATCATTGTTAGAAGATGCAGATGTGAAGACAGTAGATCCTAATGTTTTTGTGGTGGGTGAAAAATAATTCATAGAATCCACGAAAGAAGGAGAAGGAGTTGGCTATGCTTTGGTACTAAGGCCAAGAGAAAAGAATGAAGAAAAAGGAGACAAGAAATCATAGATACCTAAGGAGATACAAAGCATGTTGCAGACTTATGAAGGCATAGTAAGTGATGGACAACCATCTTCATTACCCCCTACAAGAGCCATAAGTCATAGGATAGACTTCATACACAGAGCTACCCAACCTAATAAGGTAGCTTACAAGATGACCCCTCAACAAAATGAGGAAATTGCTAGGAAAATAGAAGAACTCCTTAAACAAGGCCTTATCAAGAAACGCATTAGCCCTTGTACAGTACCTACTATCCTAGCACCAAATAAAGGAGTAAAATGGATCCTTTGTACTGATTCAAGAGCCATAAATAGGGTAACCATTAGGTATAAGTTCCACATACCTAGGATTGAAGACCTAATGGATTGTCTAGGTGAACCCAAGTACTATAGCAAGATATACTTGAAGAGTGGGTATCACCAAATTAGGATACATGAGGGAGATGAATGGAAGACAACATTCAAAACCAATGAAGCTTTTTATGAATGGGTTGTCATGCCATTTGGATTGTCTAATGCCCCCTCCACATTCATGAGGATCATGAATGAGGTCCTCAAATACTACATTGGCAAATTTGTAGTAGTATATCTTGATGATATACTAATTTATAGTAGGACAAGAGAGGAGCATCTTGAACACCTTGAGACTATCTTCAATAATTTGCATGAAGAGAAGTTGATGATCAACTTGGAGAAATGTGAGTTCATCAAAATAGAGCTAGTGTACCTTGGGTTTGTTCTCTCTCATGGTAATCTGAAAATGGACAAACATAAAGTGGAATCCATCATGAATTTGCCTACTCCAAGGATAGCAACAGAGGTAAGAATTTTTCATGGCCTTGCTCAATATTATAGGAAGTTTATAAGGAAGTTTAGTGCTATTTGTGCTCCTATATTGGACACAATCAAAGGAGGAATGAAGACTAAGTTCATGTGGAATGAACAAGCCACTAAGAGCTTTGAGTTATTGAAAGAAAAGATTGCGACCCAACATGTCTTAGTATTGCCAATCTTTGAGAAGCTTTTCACCATTGAGTGTGATGCAATCAATGTGGCTATTGGAGTTGTCCTAAGCCAAGAGGGCAGACTAGTAGCATTTCATTCAGAAAATTTAAGTGAACCCAAGAGGAAGTATTCTTCCTATGACCTTGAAATGTATGCATTGGTTTAGGCTTTAAGGAAATGGAGACACTATTTACTCCCCAAGGAGCTCATAGTCTACTCGGATAACCAAGCTTTAAGTTTCTTGAACTCTCAAGAAACGTTAAGTCACAAGCACAAGAAGTGGGTTGAGTACCTACAAGCTTACACCTTTAATATCAAACACAAGAAAGGTGTCCTCAATACAGTGATAGATGTATTATCTAGAAGAGCTCTCACAATTTAGGAAATTCAATTGAAGAGTATGGGAATAGATCACTTCAAGGATCTATATGTTGATGATGAAGACTTTGCAGACATTTATAAGGTATGTGCCGAATTCAAGAATCATTTTCATAGCAAGTATGTTGAATACACTTTGCAAAGTAACCTTTTGTTTAAGGGAATCAATTGTGTGTCCCTAGAGGGTCTATTAGGGAGAACTTAATCCAAGAAAATCACAATGGTGCATTGAGTGGTCACTTTGGGATCACTAAGACCCAAGAACTTGTTCAAAGATTCTATTATTGGCCAAGGATGAATCTTGATGTTAGGAGGTATGTGGAAAGTTGCATTTTATGTCAAAGAGAAAAAGGTACTTCTTCAAATGTAGGCCTCTATCAGCCACTACCTATTCCCACTAGGCCATGGGAATGTTTGAGCATGGATTTTGTAGTTGGGTTGCCCAAGACAAAACAAGGCATCGATAGTGTATATGTAGTTGTGGATAGATTTAGCAAGATGGCTCACTTTGTGCCATGCAAAACCACTAATGATGCCAGCCAAATAGCCTCCCTCTTCTTCAAAGAGATAGTAAGAATCCATGGGTTACCTATGAGCATTGTGTCAGATAGAGACATTAAATTTATGAGTCATTTTTGGAAGACTCTTTGGCAAAGATTGGGCACTAATTATCCTTTGGGTCTAAATACCATCCCCAAACTGATGGTTAGACTGAAGTGGTGAATAGGAGCCTTGAAAATATACTAAGGTGCTTGACCAAGGAATATGGTCAGCAATGGGATCAATTGATTGGGAAAGCTAAGTATACCTACAATGACACCATAAATCGGTCAATAGGTAACAGCCCCTTTGAGATAGTATATGGATTACATCCTAGAGGATTCTATGAGCTGAGAGACTTGAAGGATGGAGTGAAGGAAACTGGATATGCAGATGATTTTGTCTATGCAATGCAGGAGATACATGATACAATTAGGAGGATTTTGACAGAGAATACTATGAAGCATAAGAGTAAAGTTGATGAGAGTAGGAGAACAGTTCAGTTCAATGTGGATGACATGGTCATGGTGCATCTTAACAAATCAAGACTTCAAAAGGGATTCCCTCACAAGTTGCAGATGAGAAGGATAGCTCCCTATCCTATCTTAACTAAGTATGGTGATAATGCATTCAGAGTTGAGCTCCTGGAAGACAGTGGACTATCACCTATTTTCAATATTGCAGTCTTAGTCCATTACAAAGGACCATAGAAAGACATGAATCAGAGTCTCCAAGAAGTGATTAGATATGTGGAAGATCTCCAATTACCCCCTACTACAGTCACAGGAGCTGACAGTGTACTAGATACTAGAGTCTACAAACAGACTAGAACCAAAGAATACAAAGAACACTTGGTAAAGAAACATGGTCAAAGCAATGCTGATGCAGTATGGGTAAAGGAATCAGAGTTCAAAAAGATGGGGATTGAACTTTTTGTTTTGGGTAGGATGGTGTAGGAGGACACCTAGGCTAACCTCCATGTTTTAGTCATTTTTGGCTTGTACTTGACATTGGCCAAGTCAAGATAGTTAGGTTTTTTTTAGACCTTAGAAGGTAATTGAAATGTGGGCTAGGTGAGTTATTCATTAGGACTAAGGTTTCCAAATTAGCCATTGTTAGTATTTTTATATTTCTTAGGCTTAGTTTCTTAATGTTGGATTTGAGTCTTGAATGTGTCTTAAACACATAAGTGATGTCATAGAGATTCCATAAGGCCATAAATGATCTTGGATCCTTGAAATGAAGAGGTTAGAGGTCCTAAAACTCAAGGAGGAGGCATAATGGAAGAGATGCCAAAAGTTGCTAAATTGTTGTCATGACAACATTTGCAATTATTGCAAATGTTGCATGCAACTCGGTTACCTTG
This sequence comes from Thuja plicata, assembly GCA_018584345.1. Classification (NCBI taxonomy): domain Eukaryota; kingdom Viridiplantae; phylum Streptophyta; class Pinopsida; order Cupressales; family Cupressaceae; genus Thuja; species Thuja plicata. The sequence goes on from MU227134.1 coordinate 4,564,211, forward strand.
GATCCCCCTACAAAATAGGAGTGGGGAATTGACAAAAAAGGCCTAGAAACATGGAATTATTCATCTAATGTGGGAAGAGGCTCGAATCTCGACAGAGAGGGTACATTGTAACAAGTTTTGAATTTGAATAGAGCTCTGCAACTCTGTGTTTTCAGGAAATATGAGCATTTCATTGTGACAGTGATATCTAATGGATTGAATGTCTTAGTTTAGTTGTGGATTTATGTTCATAGGATATTTTGAAGTTTTTTTCATTAAGCAAGATAGTTTTCTAGACATAGTCTTGTAACCACCTGGATTTTGTCTATACCGACCATAGACCCTATTTGCCCTAGGTATGATCATACCCCCTGTTATGTCAAGACAATGTTACTTTGGCATAATTTATTATTAAATCAGATTTAATGTCCTAGGTGATTTTTTATCACTAATTTATGTTAACTACTTTAGCCATACAATTCAAATAAATTTCAACCAATCAAATATTATCAAATTCAAACAATGGCTGAAGTATTTAATTATAAAGGAATTAATCTATCTCATCACTTGCATTTTAAACCCATTCCCCTAGCCTATTAATTTAATTAAAATGG
>MU227134.1:4585519-4617309 GCA_018584345.1 Thuja plicata
AACCTCCCTCCTAATGTTGTCACATTCCATTAAGGAATGATTAACAACTCAACCCACTTGGGAGAGTCAACTTTCTCAAGCTTGATTCTCTCCAAGTCCACTTTCTCAAGCCACCCTCTTACACCCTCCCCATGCTTCTTTAAGGATCTCATTAATGCCTCATTAATGAAGATTCCTTAAGCCCATGTCTCTCCTCATGCCTCTTAAATGCCTGTATTTAATGCATTTGACTAAAGCCCATCCTCATAAATTCCTCTTACACCCTCTTTATGAGCCTTATCTTCTAGAGTCTTCTTGGCTTTCTTCCCTAAATGGTCACATTCCTCCCTACTTTCAACCCAATAATATTGTGACAAGTGTCACAATTTTATGCACTTGAAGAAGCACAATCCATGTGCTCTTTTCTAGTGAAATCCTGACCTCTCTTCAGCTTTGCATCTGAACCACCCATCTTCAACCCCATTTTCTATAAATAGAAGGCATTTTTGAGAGCAAATGGCCCTCATTTTTTGAGTTAAAATTGCATTGTTATGTTGTTTAGATATCTATAGCATTTTAGTTTCAATTCCATGCATTGTTATAATGTCAGTTTTCATAGCTTAATTACATGCTTTCTAATCATTTAGCTTAGTTTTCAATTAAATCTCTCATTCTTAGGAGTGTAATGTCACTGAATGGTGCATAATTTGAGGGCATGATTATGGCATTTTCCAAACTCTTCCTAGATAGGGAGCAATAGGTCGATGTTAGGGTTTTGTTCCTATATGCTCACTAATCCTTGTTTTACACTAACATAATGACTTATTGAAGTGTTGTTTCGCAGGCAATAGGTGCATTGTTTGACACTCACAAGTCTAAGGTCTGAGGTAAATTATTTTGTGTTTTATGTTCACTGGTCCTGTCTTGATCAGTCAGTCGATTCATGGCTCCCACATGAAAACTAACCATGGGATCTTCCTAAGGGTGGTTGGATATGTTAGGGGAGTCATTATTCTATGCATATGTAGGAGTAGGAGTCTGGTGGAGTCAATTTTCTATTTTTAGTGCCAAGCCCTAGGTGAGCAGACATTTTTCAGTTAGAGGTTTGGAGATGAAAGATTGAGCAGATTTTTCAGGGTAGAGAAGAACTGTACGGGATAAGTGCAGTTCTAGATAGGGTATAGTCATATCCTAACATTCTATGAGGATTTATTTCACACCAATCCATTCAACCATGTTTTGAGCAAGTTTTCAACTAGGTTGCAGACAGTCCTAGAAATTAGGCCTATTAGCCCTATTGGACCTAGATTGTAGGAACCCTATGTACAGAGGGATTAGGAAACTAAAACCTTTAAAATATCTTGTAAAGTGATAAAGGGTATCTGAATGTGTGATTGGTTTTTCAAGTTCTTTGGAAAAGTTTTGAAAGAATTGGGAAAAACACACTGTAAAAGGCTACAAGATATAAGCCTCAATTAGGCTTCCAAGTGATTGAATCCTTGAACCCGGTAAAGACCAAGTTGAAGACCCTAGTAAATGGATTCAAATGAAAAGGATATTAACATTTTCAATTTGATGGATGTCCTTGCAATGAATCATGAATGCTAGAGTGGATTTTTCACTTAGATCTTTCTAAGTGTAGTGGGAGAAGTGAAGATTTGTACTAACTAAAAGGTGTTAGTCTTTCAAGGTGAAGCACATGAGTTGAAAACTCTTAGAGAAGATTTGGAATTGGACTTAGTTAATCATTTAAGCCAATCAAGACCTAGAGGAGATTAGGTTCCTAGAAGAGACAAGCTAAGGTCTCTTGGTTGAAGTGCTAGCAAACCTTGGAACACTCACATCACCAAGCCTATTTTTGGATAGTATGTGAGAAGGAACCATTCCCCGAGAAATATTATTGGAAGTAAGGACATTGGAGTGATGACTAAAAGAAAGGTAAGAGACAATACATGTTTGATATCTACCTTTGAGCCAAAGAAAGTTAAGGACGCACTAGATAATGAAGATTGGATGAAATAAATGAAAGAAGAGTATGATAAAAAATAGAAGAACAAGACATAGACATTAGTACCCAGGCCCAAAGACAAAAATGTTATTGGTACTAAATGGATTTTCAAAATCAAACTGAATGAGCATGGAAAAGTTATCAAAAATAAAGCTAGATTGGTATGCAAAGGTTATGCACAAGAAGAAGGAATTGAATATGGAAAGACTTTTGTACATGTTTCTAGACTGGAAGGAGTTAGAATACTTCTAGCATATGCTTCTTACAAAGGATTCAAGGTATATCAAATGGATGTTAAGTCTGCATTTCTTAATAGGATGCTTGAAGAAGAAGTATACATTGAGAAATGTGAGGGATTCATTGATAACATAAACAAGAATAGGGTATGTACATTACATAAAGCTTTATATGGATTAAAACAAGTGTCCTGAGCATGGTATGAGAGACTGCACTCTTATCTATTCAAAATAGGATTTCAAAGAACAAGTGATAATAGCAATGTTTACTTGAAATGTGACAATGATAATAAATTTTTGATTGCTGAAAATTTTTTTGATGATATTATTTTTGGAGGCAATGACACTTTATGTAAAGGATTTTCTGATGAAATGAGAAAAGAGTTTGAGATGTCAATGATTGGAGAGATTAAGTTCTTCCTAGGTCCACAGATACAACCAAATACATGAGGAATCTATATTACACAAGCCCACTCTATCAAAGATATTCTTAAAAATTTTGGTATGGAAGATTCCAACCTGTTGGAACACCAATGGTTTCTGGATGTAAATTATCTAAAGAATATGAAACACAAGAGGTGGATAATACTCTTTACCGATCCATGATTGGTAAATTACAGTATATTGTTCACAGCAAACCTAATATAGCACACAATGTTGGAATTTTTGTAATATTTTCTTCTAATCCAAAGGAAACACATATGTCTACAGTAAAAAGAATTTTGAGATACCCGAAAGGCACAGAAGAGTTTTGATTATTATACAAAAATAGAGGTACTTTTGATCTACAAGTATACACTGACGTAGATTGGGCTAGAAATGTTGATGACAAAAAATGTACTAGTGGAGGCACATTCTTTCTAGGTTAAATATTGGTTAAATGGTTGAGCAAGAAACAGAGTTATATTTCATAGTCTACTGTCGAGGCTAAATATGTTGCTTCTACTATGAATTGTTCAAACATAGTATGGATTAAGCAATTACTTGAAGGTATGAAAGAAGAGATCACAAATCTGGTTACTATTTTTTGTGATAATACAAGTGATATTAACATATCAAAGAACCTAGTTATGCATTCAAAGACCAAGCACATTTCTATCAATTATCACTACTTGAGAGAGAAACTTCAAGAGAATAATGTGAAATTGGAATATGTGAATTCAAAGGAACAATTGGTTGATATCTTTACAAAGCCACTACCTAAATATGATTTTTAGTATCTAAGAGGTAAATTGTGGGTTCTTCCCCTATCTAATGTTCACTAAAGAGCATGAAGCATGATGCAACAATTCTATATTCCATTAGAATATGTATTTATGAATTGATGTTAGTATGACACACTTTAGGTGAATCCTGAAGTTGTGAAAATATTTTTGTATGTAATGTCTTATGAGTACATGTTAGGTATAATCCACTAGTGGAACAAGTTTTTAGGAGTAAAATTTTTTTTCCATTGTTGTCAAAGAGGGAGAGAATGAATTGATGACATTTATCTAAAGAGAGATATTGAGGGAGAAGAATGAAAAGCTAATATTTACTCATGAAGGAGATTAAGAATGTATGTTACAGAAACATAAGATTTATCAAAGAGGGAGATTCATATCATAAATATCAAAGTGGAAATAGATATATCAACTCAGAGGGACTACAATTATGTATTTGAGAACTGCATCATCAATTTCTATAACACTATTATAGTGGTTGCCATCAATGCCAAAGAGGGAGATTTTTTATTAACTAGTGAATATCTAATAGAGATGATGAAGACCGAGTGATACCAAGTATCATGATTGTAGTAATGGTTAGATCAGTTTTTTTTTAGTAATTAATGTCAAGCAGTTGATTAATTGATTTTTATTATGTTACCATATCTCAAGAGGAGAAGTTAAATGGGTGAAAAATAAAGATCAGACGATGATGAAGTAATGGTGATATAGTTTTTTTCTACTATATATTTGATGTTATCAAATTGGTACATTTGATTGATCAAGTTGGGAACTGCAATGAATTAATTTATGACTGAAAGAGTTACTTTACCGAGGTAGATTGAGTCAGTCAATAGAATGTTATGTGAGTTGGTTATAGTTACTAAGCACCGAAGATGAGTTAGACACCAAGTAGTGAATGAAGTTAGTTACTGAATTGTAAAGCAATTTTTATCAAGTACAGTTACTGATATTGAATGATGATGAAAACAAATTTCATTCAAAGCGATGATGAGCTAGATGGGAAATGAATTAAATAAAGTTTGCTACAAGATCTACGAATGAGAAAATTCAAAGAGAATATCTAAGGTGAAGATCAAACGGCTAAACATAATTATGAAAGTTCCATGAAAAGTTACAAGTTCTGAGGTAAAAGTGAAATAGTTTATCGAGTTGAGAAATATGAAGAAGATGATCGAACAGCTTAGCGCAAAGGAAGGAAAATAAAATTAAGGAGATTAAGAGGCAAAAGTATGTCTATAAAAGGAATGAGAATTATACATAGTGTAAGGCTTATGGAAAATTCAATAGAGAAGAAGGAGAAGCTAAAGAACATCATTTACTAAGCAAAACAGAGAAAGAGTGATTGACAAATCTACAGTCTGGGAAAGATATGAATGGAGTATGTGACACCAGTATTCAATTGAGCATAAAGTTTTGATACAAGAAAAGGTTAGTTTCTATATTTACAGATCAAAGTTTACTGTTGCTTATTAATATTTGTAACAGAGAAATCTCTTAACTGAGTGGATGTAACCATCCTATTTTTAAGACCTAGACTTAGGTGACATTCCAAAAGATTGTTTAAAGACCTCTAACAAGGCCACTCCTAACAGGGTGAAGATCTTAACAAATCTGAGGTAGATCTCCTAGCAAGGTCACATTTAGCAAATGTGTTTGTAATGTTTAACACAATAAGTTCTTAACCAAGTGTACTTCAGAAGGGTACATTTTTATTGTGGGTTACAATTCTGATAGAGGTTTTCCCCAAATTGGGTTTCCTCATTAAATCTTGTGTCATTGAGTTAAATCATGTGTCTACCATGTTAATCTGGTGTTTCTAAGTTTAAATGATTGGTTTACATATATGAGATGTATTTCTACTTATGTTATTGAATTTATTTGATGAATTGGTTATTTAATGTATTCAGTATTACTGAATTAATTAGTGAGTTCATTTTTAAGTGTTTAAGTTTTGATTTTTCTGATTCACCCCCCCTCTCACTGTGACCAACAATCATGTCTTCTCCTTCATCACGATAGCCTAACTTCCTCTTGTCTTCTTCCTTAAGTATTTTTTCTTTACTCGTCAAAAACCTAAACCTAGATCCAACAATAATAATTTCATCATAACAACAAATTATTTTCTTGTTCATCCTTCTTTTTTAGTTGTGGCATGATCTTTTCTTTTAACCCGAGATTTTTCAGTGACAACATTTGATAGCTAACCTTCTTGTCAATAAGTTTGTCTTTAATGCCGATAGTTAATACTTTTCTACTTTGACATCAATGATAAACAATATAACTTACTTATCAACTAGAGCAGTTATACCGACAATCTCTATATATATGCCAACACAACTCTTCCAACTCTTCTTGTGATGAAGATGAGACCTTAAGAGTTTCTCCTATGGAAGTGCAAAATCTTTTTCATGAAATTGAAAATTTTGAGCAATGGTTAGGATAATAAAATTCCAATCCCAAGGTCATATCCTTAGTTGAGGGTTTGAGAAAGTTAATTCATAATGATTACCATGGTGTTAATATCTTTCATAGTATCTCTTATCTTATTGATAACAATCTCAAACCTATTAAAGACTGTGCCCATGAACTTGGTTTCAATCCACCTCCCACTAGTGTTGAGACCTCCATTCATGTTCCTATTTTAAGACCTAGTGTGTCCACTTATGCTCCACCTCTCATGATCACATCTACTCAAAACACAAATCCTACACATGTTATCATTCATATTCCTATTGTTTTTCCTCCTTAAAGTGTTCCATGTGTCTCCCTGTGTTCATCAATGCCCACATACAATAGTGTTCCATTTTCATATTCTACCGTTCCTTCTATTTCTCATAATGGTCCAGATCATTCACACATATCTCCTACCACTCTTTCTACCAAATCCAAAATCAATAGCTTGGCTCAAACTATTTCATCCTTGAAACAAAAACTTTTTTCCATGATCCAATCCAAGTTCAACATTCCTACTTGTGATATTTCTATTCCTTTGTCCTTAGACGTTATTCTTGTTGTTATCCCTCAATTGATGGAAATACCTCATTTAAAGACTTATAATGGTAAGGGTGATCCCTTGACTCATGTGTAAACCATTCAAACATTATGCATTAGTTTTTATCATGATCATAGGTTCATGGCTAAATTATTTACTAGAATCAGAGCCTTTCAATAGTATTGTTCTATATCTCCTTATTTATTGAGTCCTTTAAAAAACTTGCTAATGATTTCATCCAATAATTTTAAAACAATATCAGTTTGAATCTTTCTTTGACTAATTTGATGCATCGTAAACAAGGTGGTAAAGAAAAATTGATTGGTTTCATTGGTATATTTAAAAATTTGCATACTCATATTTCTTATCATGTGCCTAATATTGATGTGCAAGGTATCTACATTGCTAATTTTTAAAAATAAAACATTAGGGATAAGATATTTATTTCTAAATTTTCCTCTTTGACTCAATTGTGTGCAATGCTTCATAATTATCAGCTTCAAGGGAGTCAATTTGAGATCACTGCTCCAATGTCTTTGGTTGATAAGAGTGATGTTGCATCCATGTCCTTTCAAAAATTTCAAAAACCTAAGGGATTCAACAAGATAAATAAATCATAAAAAAAAATTGATGATCAAGTGGTAGAAACATCCAAAGATGTGGCTCCTTTGTCATCTATTTTTATAAATCCTCATAATCTTACACCTCTTTCTGAATCTTTTCATAGTGTGATTTTGAAGTTGCATAATGCTAATGTTTTAAGACTTCCTATCAATAAACCAATTGACAGATCCAATCGTTTCCTAAGTCCTTTTATAACAAAGTGTTTTTTCAATACCATTGTCAACCTAGCCATGATACTTAGAAGTGTTTCCATTTGAAATCAATTATTCAAGACCTCATTGATTCTAATGTTATATTTTTTGAGGGTGTTAATGATCAAGGAAACAAGTCTATTACACCTCCCAACCAAAAATTGCAAATTGATACAGATAATTTACCTTCTCATTCAACAATATCATTGAGTCTACACAGTCTCTTCATTCTTCCTCCACCCATGTTGTTGACTATGACATTGGGTGTAATGAAGCTAACAATGATGTCAAACTTATTGATCAATTTGAACCTAAACCCAAACCTCAACCTAAACCTGAACCTAATCTTTGCATTATATTTGATCCCAAAGAGACAATTTATGTATCTGATGGTCCTCTTTACATTTTTGCAATATTTAATGGTTTTCTTTCTTTTGGTTTCCTTATAGTTCCTACTTTCATGGTGAATGTTATAATTGAAGAACATCTTTACACTAGACAAATGCAGTGAACTTTCTATAACAAATCTGATGTAATGATAAAAACAATTTAATGGTTTCTCTTATCCTACCCATGGTTCCATTATTTTTCCAATAGAAGTCGGTGGTAAAACCTTATATGTCACCTTTTGTGGCATTCTAATTCTTGATCAGTTTCAAGCTAGACTTGGTCTTCATTGGCTCAATTCCATGAACGTCATAATCTCTCCTATCTAGATCTGTTTAATATTTACCCATGATGGAGAAAACATCGTGATTAATCGTAATCTCTATCATCATCTAGTGCATCAGGGAAACTTTGACCTTTACTTATTTTTTCCTTTCATCCCTTATCTAGTTCAACCTCACAAAGATAATTTATTCCTATCCTATCAAAAATTCAAAATCCAAAAGATTTTTTATTTTAGTAACCCTAGGATTCTTCCATCTCCTTTCCCTAGACCTAGACTTGTTTCTTTACCATCCACACCTCATATTTATGCTTCTATTCCACCTCCTATATCTTATAAATGTTTTACAGATGATATCTCTCAACCTACTATGGTGTCTTCCATTCTTCCTCCTAAAGAAGAAAAGGATATGATCTTGATTGTTCCTAAACCAAGACAAATTTTAAACAAAACAAAATGTAACCATTGTGCTTGCAGTGACCATCATTGTAAACATCATGCTAGAACCCATCTGCACAATTTCCAAAAAATTTCCTCCCCTAAGACACCTACTGATGCTTTGATTCCATTTGACTAGCCTATGCATAGCCCAAGGGAGGAAGTTAATCAAAAAAAGATGAAATTGAACAAACATGATAATTCTATTCATATCTTAGATTCTATTACAATTAACTTGGATGAAGAAGATAATCTTGATAATTTAAATGTTTCTAATGAAAATTATGATTTTCATGCTATTTATTTTGATGATATGTATGACCTTATTGATGTTAATCATGATTTTCCTGCTAGATTTATAAAACAATTATCTCTTGATCCCAATGACAAACATAGTGACTCATCCTTAGAGCATGGTTCTTGTTTGGAACTTGTGATAGTTATATCTATTTTAGTTGATGTTTCTCCTCTCATGTTTTCCAACCTTCCATAAATAATATAGACCAAGATGGGAGGGTAGGTGATGTGCTTGACTAGCTCCTTTTGTATGGTGGAATCTTTTGTGTATTTTCCCATTGTGTTGTACTTCCTCCCTGATGTGCTTCTTGTTATAAGTTTTTTTTATATTTCTTTAAATGACCCGTGTTGCTCTATTGGTGCAAGGTGATAAAGGAATCAACCTATTGTGACATTTATCATTTCTTATATATGTTGTATATGTGTTATGCCATGCATGTGCCATTATTCATAAATGTGTCTTTATGTTCTTTGATTGGGGATGATGCAAAATGGTAGTTACCATTATTTTTGGTCTCCATAATTTTGGCCCAAAAATACTCTTCTTTGTATCTCTCATGTGTCATTCTTCCATTGTGCTTGTATTTCTGCTACCATTGGAGAATGATGACATTTCATTTTGATATAATTCTTGATATACATGTGTTCTTATATGATCATACTAACCCCGGAGTTAGTATATCCCTTCCATGCTCTCTTTGTTATGTGTTTAGTTTCCTGTGGTTTTTCCTTTTGGGGCAATCTCATAGTGGAAACATTCTTGTAGGGTGCATGTATGCTCTGTTAAATCCATTGCTCCAGTTAAGGAATTTGCAATCACTTTAACGTAGGGGCATAAACTTCACTCCTTGTTTCACATTTATACACACACACACAATGATTCAATTAAATCTCTTATGTTGATGGCTAAGGAGATAATTCTTTCCTTACGTTCATCTTCACATTATCATGCCCCTGTGCATTATTCAATAGGTCCTTAGACGGATCATTCCTTCCTTCATTTGGTCCTTTTGACTAACCACTTTTCTCAATCCCTTAGCAGAGATATTACTTTCCTTAAGGGCTAATTCTCCTTATCTAGATCCCTTTGGAGACAATGCTCTCCTTAGGAATGATCTCCTTTTTTGGATCCCTTAATGGAGACAATGATTTCCTTAAGGAATGATCAAATTTTTTAGATGCATTGACTAGTATAGCATAGCTTGCTAGACTATCAATACCATCTTTTGCAGTAGTTATTTCTCTTTGTATGATCCATAGTAGCACAATACCTTACTAAGATAGTGGTCATGTCTCTCTCTTTCCTTTCTCATTCTCTCTATTTTGAGTGATGCCTCTTTTATCTTGGTTTTGGATTTGATGAGGACTTAAGTCACTTAGGGGCTTGATTTTTCCTGGACCTTTACAATATTATTCATATGCATTGATCTACTTTATCATGAGCATGATTTTGTCTCATACTCCCACTACAATGGGGGATAAATTTGTCTTCCTAAAAATTTAGCACCCATAATTGGATACTCAGTTTAGCCCCATTTTTGTAATTTTTTGATTTAATGTTCGTTATTCTTTATCCTAGCTCCTTATTTTCACTTAATTATGCATCTACCTCATCATCCCGACACCTAGTTTGAATTTCATCATATTATTCTAGATACATAACATTTGAAATGTTATAAACCTATATATTTTAGCTCACATTGGAACTGGGGGCCTGTGTCAGTGATTTGGTGGTAAAATAGATCCCATGGTTAGCCTAGCTTAATTTTGAAGGAAATATTCTCCAATGAAGAAAGTCTCTCTCCCATCATGGCCAAGTAGAGGAGTTCTCAATCACACTAAAATATATTTTTGTCCATCCTTTGCATTCTTCTTCAAAAGTGACGCAAGGAGGGAAGGAAAATAGGGGCCCAAGGCACTCCCAGCTATCCAAACCACTTGCAGAACAATATAGAAGCAATCACACAACAAGGAGAGAAGAAATAGTATATTCTTAACATTAATTCATCAAACTCATTACATGCTAGGATGTGAGGCCTTCCCGGTTTCGGCCATATACATTCAGATGTTTACATAATAGTCTTGATACATGTGAGGTCACAGACCTGCAATCTAAATCTGCTAACAATTAACCTCCTATCCCTAAAATAGATGCCTAAACTAAGAACATAAACCAAATATAAACAAGAGTCCCCCAAAGAGGTCAGCACTCAGATCCTAAAGAAAGACCCAAATTGAGGTCCACACATATCCCAATGAGAGATCCCACATTAATTACACTATGAAAGTTAAATGCAGAAGTCAGCCATAAGATCCAACTTTGAAATAAATAACTCAGTAAGAAGATGACCGAGCAATAGGAACAAATTGGTAAGAAGGGAAACTGAGAAATAGAAACAACTTGGTGAAAGAACCCACCGAGTAGACAATATACACTGAGACCCATTGGTAAAGCAAGACAAAGAAAGTAACCGAGAAATAGCAGTTACCGAGCACTTTACCGAGCAACCTCCAAAAAAGCTAAGGAACAAAACAAACATATTTTTGGTTGATCAGGATTGCCAAAGAACCCAAGATGCTCCTGCATCAGACACCTGGGGTTAAAAGAAATGATTCCCTGAATCATGGGTTAGGTCCAACCTAAAATGAATCCAACTTAGATTGAGAAATAAAAGATGAGTCATCAATCGGTCTGTTCTTCCATTTTATCAAATACTCCATGTATTTCTTTCCTCTTGTACTTATGTCAGCACTCTATTTCAAAATTTGTTCAACTTCCTCTATATGTTTCTTAGGATAATCACTCGGTACTATCACTTCTTCAATAGGTTTTTGATACTCATACAAATCTGAAATATTGAATATAGGTGATATATCCATGTCATCAGGGAATTCTACTTCATAAGCATTTCCACTGTCAAATCTTCTCAATATTTTGCAAGGACCAAATTTCTTCATCTTCAATTTTCCATAAGTTCCAATAGGAAAATTTCCTTTCTTCAAATGAACCATTACTACATCACCAACTTCAAAAATTTTATGTCTCCTTGATTTATCTACACTATCATTGTATTTCTGATTACTTTGCTCCAACTTATGTTTTATATCCTCATGCAATGTCTTCATAAACTCATAAACTTCTCTACTTCAACACTTCTTTTATCTTCTCCAGCAATGTCTCTTAAGTCTAATATAGCTCTTGGTTGTGTGCCATGAACAATCTCAAAATATTTATTTCCAGTACTTCTATTCAATGAAATTTTATATGCAAACTCTTCTTGTGCTAACATCATATCCCAATTTATCGGTGTGTCTCCAACTAAACATTTTAACAAGTTACCCAAACTTTGGTTTAAAACCTCTATTTGTCCATCAGTCTATGGATGAAATATAGAACTATACTTCAACTCGGTGTCCAACTTCTTCCAAAGTGTTTTCCAAAAATATCTAACAAACTTACTATCTCGGTTAGAGATGATACTCCTCGGTAGTCCATGCAATCTAACAATTTCCTTAAAGAAAAGATCTGCTATATGTACTGCATTTGATGTTTTTCTACATGGTATGAAATGTGTCATATTAGAAAATCTATCCACAACAACAAATATGGAATCATTACCTCTTGCTGTCCTCAATAAGACAAGAACAAAATCCATGCTGATATCACTCCAATGTTTCTCAGGAACAGTAATCGGTGTATATAAACCAGTATTCTGAATTACTCCTTTTGCAACTTGAAAAACTCCATAGCTTTTCACAAATTTCTGAATATCCTTATACAACTGAGGCCAAAAATAGCTTTCCCTAAGAAAACTCAATTTTTTATCAATACCAAAATGTCCAGCCAAACCACTACTATGTTTTTCCTTTATCAAATTAGTTCTCATTGATCATCTCGGTATGCACAACTAAATACCTTAGAACAAAATATATTCCTGAATGAAATAGTTTTCATACTTACTTGGTTGATTTGGAATAGGTGCTCTGCACACTCTCCACTACTCAAAAAAATCAGGATCATTTTCATACAAATGCTTCATATCATCAAAACCAAGAAATTCAATTCTCATTTCAGCCAACAAAGATCTTATTATACTCAATCCATCAGAAAATTTGTTAGAAACTCCACTCTTATGCTTAATCACAAATGTGAAACTCTATAAATACTCTACCCATTTCATATGTCTCAGATTCACCTTATTCTGACTACCCAAATATTGTAACGCCTTATGATTAGTATACAACACAAATTCACTCAGCACCAAATAATGTCTCCATTTCTTCATAGCTTCAACCATAGCATAGAATTCTTGATCATAGACAAAATATTTCCTTTTAGCATCATTCAATTTTTCACTAAAGAAAGCAACATGTTTACCTTCTTGAGTCAACACAGCTCCTATTGCACTTCCACTTGCATCACACTCAATTGAAAATACCTTATTGAAATTAGGTAAGGCTAATATAGGTAATTCAACACCTTCTGCTTCAGAGTCTCAAAACTCTTATCAGCTCCTTTTTTCCATTTGAATTCTCTTTTGTCTCCTCTCATTGTCCCAGTCATAGCATTTCAACTAGAACTGAAATTTTTGATAACTTTTTTGTTAAAACTTTCCAATCCATGAAATGATCTTACCTCATTGACATTCTTAGGTGTAGGCCAACTAAGTATAGCTTCAACCTTCTCTAGATCCATCTTCAAACCATCAGCTGAAATTATAAAACCTAAATACACAAGCTCTTCTTTCATGAAGGAACACTTTTTCAGATTTATTAGAAACTTTTCCTCTTTCAATCTCTGCAATACTTGTCTTAGATGTATCAAATTCTCTTTTCTAGTCTTACTAAATATCAAAATACCATCCAAGTATACAATCACACATTTATTCAAGAATTTCTTCAAAACTTCATTCATTAACCTCATAAACATACTCGGTGCATTAGTTAAACCAAAAGGCATAACCAACCACTCATACAAACCTTCTTTCATATTAAAAGCAGTCTTCCACTCATCACCTTCTCTTATTCTGATCTGATGATATCCACTCTTCAAATCAATTTTGGTAAAATATCTTTCTCCACTCAAACAATCCATTATATCATTCTTCCTCAGTATAGGAAACCTATACTTAATTGTGATCTTATTGATTGCTCTTGAATCAATGCACATTCACCATTCTCCATTCTTCTTAGGTGCCAATACAGCTAGTATTGCACATAGACTCAAAATTTCTCTGATTAAACCAATGTTTAACAACTCATGAACTTGTTGATTAAGATCTTCATTCTCACTCAGTGTCAACCGATGTGGTGACTTGTTCAGTAAGCTAGCTCCAAGAATCAGATCCATACAATGCATAATATCTCTCATTGGTGGCAAACCCTCAAGTGCATTATCTGAAATGATCTCCTTGTACTCAGTGAGAAATTTCTCAACCTCTATAGGAATTTTATCTTTTGTATTCTTACTCAGTTTGTTAGGAATCAAAACATAGAAAATATCCTCTCTTTTTAAATCCTTAACAAACTGTCTACCTTCCATCAAAAAAACCTTTGAAGATTTACATATCTCATCAACAGATCCCTCAACTAAAGGTAACAAGATTTTTTTCTTACCATAAACCCAAATAGTATATTTATTCATTCTTCCATCATGTATAGCATGTCTATCATATTGCCAAGGTCTACCCAACAAAATATGACAACAATCCATTGGCATAATATCACACAACGCCTTATCATAGTAATTTCTAATTTTCATATTCACAAAACACTGTTCACTCACCATTAATGTATGCTCATCCTTGATCCATGAAATCTGATAGGGATTCGGATGCTTCATTATTTCCAATTGCAACTTTGTGATAATCTCCTCAGATGCCATATTCTCTGAGCTTCCACTATCAACAATTACCTTCCAAACTTTTTCTGCAACTCTACATCTGGTCTTGAACAAAATTTTCATTATAGAATCTTGCTTATCTTTCTCACTCCATAGTATCCTTCTAATCATGATATTTCATTCCTTCTCAGAGTCATTTGGTGACTCCTCTTGTACCAAATCATTTATGCTACTATCAAATTTCTTCCTTGCATGTGTACACTCAAAATATCGATGTCCTTCTTCACCACAATTGTAACAAGTTCCTTGGAACCCTCTTCTACTATAACCACCTCAGGAGTAGTTGCCTCTTCCTCGGAATGAACTTCCATTTTTCCATTCTATCTTTCTTTTATCTTGATATGTTTCTGAAATTGTCTTGTCTAGTTCATATCTAGTGTTTTCACCATGAGATCTTCCTCTTCCTCTAGGGAATCTACCACCTCTTCCTCTTTTCCTTTGTTCATATCTTTTGTTCAAATTCTACTCATATTTTAGGGAAAACTGATACACCTCTTCAATGCTCTCCATCTTGACCAAGTTGGTCTCATCTTGTAT
Organism: Thuja plicata; assembly: GCA_018584345.1. NCBI lineage: Eukaryota > Viridiplantae > Streptophyta > Pinopsida > Cupressales > Cupressaceae > Thuja > Thuja plicata. Next base: position 4,600,623 of record MU227134.1, read on the forward strand.
AGAACTTATTAATCCATTTAGATACCTTTCTATTCTTTCCACTTCATCTTCAAAAAGTCTAGATCTGATGTCTAATTTGTATAATTCTTTGATATAATATTTTACAAATCTATCTTTCTGCTTCAAACTTTGCATTCTCCTAATCAGGTTAATCTGGTAATCACAAGGTAGAAACTTTCCTTTCAATTTTTTTATCATCTTATCTCATACCTTGATCTTGTATTTTCCTTTATTCTTCCGATCTAATTGCAGATGCTCCCACCACAAGGATGCATGACCTTTCAAATTTGTGCTTGCAATCTTTACTTTCTTCTCCTCTGATATATTCTCATATTCAAAGTATTTTTCCATCTCTGTTATCTAGTCTATTAATTCATCATAATCCAATTTTCCACTATACTCAGGAGTATTAAACTGAGGTGTGGACTTCAAACTTGTCAAATATTGCAAGAATATCTCTTCTTCCTAATCCATCACAAGTGTAGGTGCATCTTCTCCTTGCACTTCTTCCAATTCATCATCACTAACATCTTCAAGATGTCTTCCTCTGCACTCGACTATCTCAACAACTTCCAATCTTGCAGCCATTTGTCTTAAAATATCAGCTAAACCTAGATCTACATTTCCTCTCCAACGAACCATCTTGAAACCCTCTTCAATTGCAGGTCAAATCATAGTCTACCACCCCACAACAATATCAACCAACTAGGGTTAGGGATTACAAGAAGGAACTTAGATCTAACCTTCACTCTGATACCACCTTGCACAAGGAGGGAAGGAAAATAGGGGCCCAAGGCACTCCTAGCTATCCAAACCACTTATAGAACAACATGAAATCAATCACACAAAAAGGAGAGAAGAAAATAGTAGATGCTTAACATTAATTCATCAAACTCATTACATGTCAGGTTGTGAGACCTTCCCAGTTCTGACAATATACATTCAGATGTTTACAGAATAATCTTGATACATGCGAGGTCACAGACCTACGATCTAAATCTGCTAACACTTAACCTCCTATCCCTAAAAATGATGCCTAATCTAAGAACATAAACCAAATATATACAAGAGTCCCCCAAATATTTTAGTGCTCAAATCCTAAAGAAAGACCCAAATTTAGGTCCACACATATCCCAATGAGAGATCCCACAGTAATTACACTACAGAAATTAAATGCAAAAGTTGGCTAGAAGATCCAACTTCAAAATAAACAATTGGTAAGAAAATGACTGAGCAACAGGAACAACTCGGTAAGAAGGGAAACTGAGAAATAGAAACAACTCAGTGAAAGAACCCACCAAGCATCCAATATACACCGAGACCCGTCAATAAAGTAAGACAGAACAAGTAACCGAGCAACAATAGTTACCAAGCAGCCTCCAAACAAGCTAAGGAACAAAACAAACATATTTTTGGTTGATCAGGATTTTCAAAGAACCCAAGATGCTCTTGCATCAAAAAGTAAGTGATTATCAAGTATAGATATATTGAAGATCTAGGAGGGACATTCATAGATATATGTATTTGTGAAGGCATCCTTGATTCATTTCTACATTCCAATGTCAATAACGACAAACCAAGAAACATTCAATTATCTTCAAGAATATGAGAAATTTCTACATATGTTAATGAAGGTATGTATAATCAAGGTAGATCAAGAATTTACCTTAAAGACATTTACATTCCTTTATGAAATTTCAATTCAATTTCAAGGTTGATTCCTAAATAGGGTTTTGACCAAGTCAAACCCCTTTCCACAACCTTTTCCCCATTTTTTTGTGAAGAACAAGTGGTGTAACTATCAAAAAATTTACAAAAATATAAGGAACTGTTGGACCAATTCTACAAGTTTCATCCTGAAACACAAGGAACAATTCATTTGGAACATTTTTTACCTAGCAAATATTGGTTTCTAATAATGGACAAACAACTGGGCATGACACCTCAACTGGGAGACATGATGTCTTTACTGGGTAGCTTTCAAATTACATCATTAAAAACATATAACTTTTCAACCTAGGGATGTTTGAATTGAAATGGGACAACACAATTTGTGCACTAAGAGCTTTTAGAGCTATGTTATCCTAACTTTTAATAATTGAAGTATTGAACTTAACAATGTGAAGGAAATCCAACAAATTAATATACCTTCACTACAACCTGCTACAAATAAACTCAACTCAAAATTGTTTTTGAAACATTAAATTCTCTAACTTAGTAAGGATAACTACTTTTTTCTACCTTGGCTGCAGGAACAGTCGCATAGTTATAATTTTGTAGCCGTAGGAACAATCAACTACTAAAACTACTAGAAAAAAATGCAAACAGCTAAATATTAACCTACAAAAAGAAAATAGATAGAATTCTCACCAAGCGGCCCCCCTTGGATGAGTCTTCTTAACAAGTAACTAGAATCCCAGAGACCACACTTTCATAATAATATAATCCAGTCACACTAATAATAGAGTTAGTTGAACTTAGCCTTTATTCAAAATGCTTAAACAGTAAAATGAAAAAGCACAATACTATCTTTACCAACCACTTCCTAATAAAAGCTAGGAGAATTTATAGAAAGAAAAAACTATAACTACCTAACTACTACAATCATTCCACTCATAACAACTAGGAGGAGACATTTATTGAAAGCGTGAAATCTAGGAACAAGAAAGGTGAAACAAAGTTGGAATATGCTCTAGCATTTAATTCATATTACAACTTACCTATATATATATATATATATATATATATTACTAGTAGACATGGAAATTAAATAAGAAGATAATTATTCTTCTAACTGGTCCAAGGAATCTTATGTGGTTAAAACAACTGGCTTGCCATCCATAATAATTTTGACACATCCATTCTCTATTTTCCTTTAACTTTTCAAGGAATTTGTTACATTTCAGTGATGATGTTACTCCATCTCAACATCCTTGGACTTCTTCAAATATGGACATCCACCAAGGTTAACATACAAATATTCTAACATATTCATAAATATTTAAAATAAAACATTGATCACCATTTATCAATGAGAACATACTCATATTGCATTCATTTAGTATACATGGTATTTTTCAGAAAGGTCAAAAGACATAGGAAGATTGTTTAATAATATGAATTAACATAGGTATTAACCACAAGGTTCATGAACTTATATAAAATAAAGTCTTAGAGAAGCATAAAAAACTAAAATAAAATATCATAAATGGTTCTCATCACTCCCCCAAACTTAAGCTCTTGATACTCCACCAACAAGAGGATTGTGATTTTCCTTCCATGTCATAAGTATGAAGTTTCCTACATTAGTATGTCACTTAGTCTTTTCTATCAAACTCGAATAGAATCCATGGCCCTTCTTCAAGATTTTCCACTGGGGATTTTCCTGATTAACATCATAAAAGGTATGACCTTACCAATGTGGCACAAGCCACCATAACAGTGGTGGTTGAAAGATCAAGGGTATCCATTTTTCGTCTTGTTTCCTACCCAATTGTATATATGTTTCCACACTATGAAATGTTACATGGTATTTCTACAAAGAATGAGGCTTAACTCTATTTATACCATCTGGAAATCAATTCCATCTATGAGTTAGGTGTCCAAAAAATATTTTAGTTGAAGTATCCACCATTTCCTCTAATTCTTTATGAGCTTATTCCCTTAATGCCATAACTCTAGCCTTCTAATCATGATTATAGATTAACTTATTCCAATTCAAAAAAATCATGTCAAGGTCATCTAATTAAAGCCTCAAGGGTAAGGGAAAAATATGCACCATGTCCTGGTATTCCTTGTTACAACTAGTGGTTGTCATTGCACCAAAAGATTGACTTGTTAATGCCCAATACAACCACTAGACATATAGAAGACACTTGAGGCAGTTAAGCTATGTCACAAACCACCCTGCGCTAAATAACCAAGGATACCAAGGGAACAATCAATCTTTCTCACCATTGTAACAATCCCTCTAGCGCAAGTGCAGGGTTTGAACCTGTGATCAAGCTATGATACCACTTGTTACAGCTAGCAGTTGCCGTTGCACAAAAATATTGACATGTTAATGCTTGATACAACCACTAGACATATAGAAGACATAGGAGGCGATTAAGCCATGTAACAAACCACAACCAAGGAGACCAAGGGTGCAACCAGTCTTTCTCACCATTATAAAATTCCCTATATTCCTCATCTCTGCTATTTCCATTTTGTACATATGACATAAATGCTCTAAGGTGAATGTCCTTTATGGATATCAGTGGATTCATTGTGTATCAAAGGGAATAACATAATTATGCAAACATAACTCCTAATGTAAATTTTTGTGTTTAAGAGTTGTTTTTTGGTATGCAAACATAAGTTCTTTAGGGATAATAAGAGATAAGAGCAGTACCGAGAGCTCCCTAAATAGCTTGTGTACATGGGGGGAAAAGGACGCAAGGGATAGATTAAATTCCCCAATGCACAATTTGAAAGTACAATGACCCAATAGGCTTAAGAGGGACTTAAGTAATAATTAGGTGTAATAACCATCATTGTAAATGTGTATGAGGAAATGGATAGTAGTAATTTGAAAAAGTATGCAGGATAGAGGGAAAATAAGAAAATATAGACAAATAAAGAAATACAGATTGATAGAGAATAATAGAAAACTAGAAATGACATAAAATGGAAACTACACAACAAAACTAACCTTTGGTACAAATCTAAGCTGAAAATTTTGTTCCATTGTTGAGGATGGTGTCAAACTAAGACTTCTTGGTAGTTATAAGTTTGTGTGGTAATCAATAGCATTGAGAATATTTGTTTTCAAATGAAGTATTAGTTATAATTAGGCATAATCATCACCACCTCGCTAAAATTTTTGTGGGTAATTTGGGATTGAGTTAAAAGTTGCATGCATAGAGATAGGACAAGGGATGCTTATGGGGATTTCATTCCTAATGAACCCAATCTTGAAAACTATCTATTTGAATCATAAATTGTTCATGTAGATGAGGATGAAATAAACCCTTTTGTTGATGCATTTATAGAATATATAAGTTCTGAAACACCCTCTTGTTGATCCATTCGTTGAGAATATTTTTTCTCTCATAGTTTTTCAAGCGAGAATGGCTGGTCAAAATCCACCTAACCATCTAACTTTTCAATTTCCTATCACTGGCCAAACAAAAATTAATAATCTCAAGAATATCTATGCCTCAGTCCTTCTCAAATTCTATGGGTTGGTAAAGAGGGACCAAAACACCTTCTTGTTTTAGGTTTATATCCTATGTAGGAGTTATAAATATTCAAGAAATGCTCATAGGCTCAAGTTGTTTCCTACTACATTGAAAGAATCTAGTCTGAGATGGTTTATCAGTCTAGGTAGTAACATTATTGATTGTTGGGATGAGATGAAGGAAAATTTCCTTGAAAAATACAAGGACTATTGTAGAGGTAGGAGTATGTGTGGAGATAATATTATTAGGATGACACAAAAATAAAATGAGAACTTAGAAGACTATGTTGAGAGATTTCTATTTATTTTTAGGAAATCTAAGCATAATACACTTGGTGAAGAATCTCAGAAGTTAATCTTTTTGCGAGGCATCAATGATCAATTTATGGATGCAATGGACCTCATGGGAGGGGGATATATTCCTCTATAAATTCCATGAAGAAAGATAGAGGTTACAAACCTGGCATAAATAAAACACCTTCTTGAGTTTCAAGGAAGGAGATAACGCATTTGTTGAAGGACTTCAAGAAAGACATCATAAATATCATGGCTACATAGTCGGACACACTTCAGTCAAAGCATAAAAATGATGAGGTAGAAGAAATGTTGGTAGAATTGTGTCCCCATTGTAGTCAGAAGAAAAGAGATTGCAAATGCAAAACAATAGCCAATATAGACAAGAAAAAAGTGCATGCAGATGGATTTTATACCAATTGAAGATGATGAGGTCTGAATATTTTAATTTGCACAAAGATGACCATGGTGTTATTATCAGCATGAATGGATAATGTTATTATGCAAATGTAGTCTGTGGGATTATATTTACTTGTTAAGAAGGTGCATCCAAGGACTCCCACTTGGTGAGGATTCTATCTATTTTCTTTTTGTAGGTTAATCTTGTGTTGTTTGCATTTTGTTTCTAGTAGTTTTAGTAGTTGATTGTTCCTACAACCAAGGAATAATGGAGTAGTTATCCTTACTAAGAGAATTTAATGTTTCAGAATGGTTTTTAGTTGATTTTATTTATAACATGTTGTAGCTAAGGTATATTTTTTGTATTTCCTTCACATTTTTAAGTTAAGTACTTCAATTGTTTAAATTTAGGATAGCATAACTCTAAAATCTCTTAGTGCACAAACTATGTTGTCCTATTTCAAGTCAAATATCCCTAGGTTGATAAGTTAAATGAGTATTAATGATGGAATTTAATATCTACCTAGTAAAGACATCATGTCTCTAAGTTAAGGTGTCATGCACAGTTGTTTTTCCATTGTTAGAAACCAACACAGTGTTCTAGTTTAGATATCTTATGTTGATTTTCTCTATAACTGATGTTATGTTGCTCTATGCTCTGCATTGTTGTCTATGTTGGTCTTTGGATGACTCAATGGATTATGTTGATTTGATTTATGACTTATTCATTCAAATAAGTGTTGGAGGAAGAGTTAAGAGGTTATTATAGTTCTATTCATGGTGTGTTGAAATCTGCATGGAGTTATGAACATTGGAGAATCTTTGTGTTAACTGGTTGAATTTTTCTAATGGCCTGCTACACATTACATTTGGTGCCAAATTTGGATGATGTTGCATTATGTAAGCTTGTTCAAATTATTTGTGAAATTTGTATTATGTTGTATTTGAGCCCCCTTTATCTCTTGGGGTGGACCACATTGAGTATAAGTGTTTATAGTGCCTGACTTTGTGTAAATGATGTTTATCTCTACTTTGAATGGCCTAGTTATGTTTTTAATGATCAAGTTGGTATATATTGACATGCAAATATTTTATTTTAACGTGGATTGATATGGATTGAGTGTGGATCAAATGTAAATTTATGTGAAGCAAATGTAGGAGAGAATATGTGCGATTATTAGAGATTCACATAATTATTGCAGTGATTGATTAATAGATCCTATATCTTTTCAATTCATCATATGCATGTGCCTGTTAAAATATAGCGAGCTCTTTTGGTAGATTTTTCAAACATGTATATTTTATTGGGATCATGGGTCTTAGTTTTACAAGTCATTTGTATCTTGCGCTAAGGTTGTGTGTCTTAGCCAGCAAGTCCTTTTTAGGAGTAGTGAATTCCTTAACTTGTGGCCTAAAATATTTATAATTTTGTGTTCATATTGTGAGTATGATTCTCACTGTGTTATTTTTTCCTATTGGATTTTATACATAAAAATCTAGTGTTCATTTGTTTGTGTTTTCATGCAATATTTTCATTGAAGGTTAGTTAGATAAAGATAATCGATTTAAGTTTTTGTCATAGAAAAGGTTTAAATTTGGGTTAAGAAAGATTCAACCCACTCTTAGTCTTAATGTGTATTCAATATTTTGCATGTAAAAATATTGGTGTTCTTATGTGACGTATGCTCAATTTTAGTTCTTTAATTTTTTAGATTTTATTTAATGATTGAAAAAGTGATAAATGATTAAGTTTTAGTTTAATTTGATTCACCCTCTGACCCCCAGCATCTAGGTGTCTTCAAAATTCCTTGATTGGAAGCATATATCTTTCAAATAATATTTCTTTGGTGATAAAAACCATGTAATTCTTCACCAAGAATACCTATCCTAGCAATTGAGAAGGGTTTTATTATTGATCTCCTTCCACTTTTATTGGAAGATGTCATATTTATTAAACATCTCCTCTTCTTTTGGAGGTAGATATATTTAGGAAAAGATGTCTTCCTCCACCTTTGGTAGTAATTTATCTTTACAAAGGATCTGTTACACTTTTTGGAATATATCTATTTTAAAACTTTCTCTTCTAGCCTCAGATGCATGCATTTTTTGATGAGGATATATTCTTGGAATTGAAGGTGTTTATCCTTGATGTGGATCACTATCTTGCTTAAGATATCAACATAGGAGTATGGTGACATGTTTAGGGGAATATAAGGCCTCCTTGATGTTTGTCCTTGACTTGTCATTGTAGTATCCATTGTGCAGTATCGTATCTCGGTGCTAATTGGAACACCCATTTTGCAGTTGCATTTTCAGATTACTTTGCAAAAGAGGCTTTGTTTTTTAATATTTGTGCTTCTAAGGTCTCCCAATTATTAATTATTTTTATAATTAATTAATGCTCAATTTAATAAAAAAATTGGACATAAAATGAAATGATGATTTGATATTCAAATATATATGATTTAAAATTACTTTTCCCATATGATTGTGTTAGATATAGGTACAAGCACCTATAAACAAATGCAATTATACATCTTGGCCCTCAATCCATGAAATGATATTAAATAAATACAAGTTCATAAAGTTATTCATCTGTATCGTCGAAAAATGGAAGCACTTCCATTTTGGACTGGTTTAGCTCTCCAAGTAAGTTTTTGGGGTAATGTCAAACACCTTGAATGGGTCTCTGACTTGGATCTGGCTTTTCCCCCTGTTCTGCCCCATTTTCCACTTCTCTCTGGCCTATTTTTGGCATCCTAAACTGTAGATCTAAGATTCTTGACCTCAGGTTCAAGGTCGATCTTCTGTGTCAAGGTTGACCTTCTGGGTCAAGGTCAACCTCAACACTAACCTAGGTCAAGGTCAACCTTGACCTTGACCTAGGGTCCAAATTTCAAGATCCCACTGTTTCTGGATGTCGGGCTTCGAAAAGATTTAATTCCCACTTCCGGGTCGGCTGTTTCGGTCTTCTAGGCAAGAAATCTTAAAATTATATTTAATATAGGTCCACTTCTATAGGTATAGGTCTAATTGGAATTTAATTCTCCTATGTAGGCCTCTCTATAAGATTGTGCCCTAGATTTGTATATAAGGAAGCTTTCTCCTCTCATTTTCCCTAAGCAAGAAAGGAGTGAAATATAAGTGTGAAGGACAAGCTAAGAAGCAAGATTTGAAGCAAGATAAATATCCATTGAATCAATCATCCAAGAATTCAATCATTCAAGCACTCAATTCATCAAGGAGATCCATTGGTATCCATTTAAGGATTCAAGCTCTATGGAGCCCTCTTATTGAAGATTTCTCCATCCACATTCCTCCAGGCCTCCTCCTATTCAAAGATCCCTTCAATATTGGTGTTGAATATCTACAAGCAATTAATTTGAGACATCTCACATTCCACATTCTACATCCATTGAATGCATACATACTTGTGGATCCACGGATTCGAATCCACCACAAGGGTTTCCATACATGCAAGGTGAATTTGTTTATTTACTTTGTTTGTTTTATGCAATTTAAATTATACTTTGAGGTTAATTCCAAAACTAGGGTTTAACCAAGGCAAACCCCTCCCCCCCAACAAACAAACCATTTTTCTTACAGGGACAGGTTTGGAACAGTGAGTTGGAGTGCATATTTGGATACCCTTTTCGGCAAACTATCAGGATCCAGAAATAGATTTTTTGTAAGAGATTTTAGAGGTCAATTCTACCCTAGGTCTAAAATGAAAATTCTGGGTCAATGGTGATATTGACTTGAGGGTCAAAATCAAAACTGTGTCAGATTGGAAAAATATTTTTGGGTTTTGTTTGTCTCTGCATTTTTGTTCCAGATCCGGTTACAGATTTTCCAAAAACTGAGTGCAGACCCCTGAAAATAGCATTCTTCAGATCTATAACATTTTGAGGTTAGTACTTTTCTCCTATTCATTTCAATTAAAGTTCTTAATCTTTCTAAATCTATCACACATTCTTTTCTATAAACGGAATCTAGGGTCTTCCTCTTTAATCTCATTTCCAATAGATTGATTCATTTATGCATTGATCCTTCCTTTGGGGTTAACCAATTTGGATCCTTCCTTTGTGTATTTGAGGTTAAAAGGAACATCTTATCTTCCCCACACATTTCAATAAAGATTCTAATTTCAAATGTAACACTGTCACCCATTCATCATATTTTCTTATGTTACATTTTGGTGATATCCATTTTTTATATGTTACATTTTGGTGAACCCGCGATAGACAACTCTTTTTTTTTGGTGTTTGATTTGCATCTTATGTTAGATCTTACACGCATCTAAAAGTAGATTTATTTTATGCTCTTGTATTTATATGTAAAAAATAAAAAATAATAACATTTCTTTAAAAATACAAAAATATTTACATTTTTCATCATACATTTCATTTTAATGCATTTGGATATATCTAGAACTATTTTCTATGGATTTCTTTATTCAGTATCATGTTGTACAAGTTGTTTCAAGTGTTTTCCAAACATCCTTCTATAACTTTTGGGATTAAACAACATATTCCTCTTACCTTACCATTGCATCATGTTACACCTAGAAAGACTTTATTTAGTACATGTGATGTTGCTTTGTCCTCTCTTGTATTACCTTGTAAAGATATATTAGAGAAAGAAGATGACTTTAATCTTTCTTTCCATCATATTTCTCTTTATGGAGATGAGTTGTGGATTGATGTTAATTATTCTCCTAATATATGTCCTTTCTATGAGCCTACTTTAGAATATAGTTTACCTTCTTTCCCCTGTAGGGATCAAGCTTTAGTGATTTATGGCACTCCTGAAATGTGCTTTATTGATAGGTATGATAATCCTCCTATTTGGGATGAACCTTTGGATTTGGATGTTGATTACTCTCTTCCTCATGAAGCCATTTTAGATGATTCTACTTTTTGGGATGAACCCTTGGATAAAGACATTGATTTATCCCCTCCTCATGAAGACACTCTGATACAAGAGGGTGGTTTATTAATGGATGACATATTCATACATGATGGTGACTCTTTTTCTAAAATACACTCCCCTTATGTAGACATTTTAGAGAAAGAAGAAGACATTATAGATGTTGTACCTCCATTTGGGATTCCTTCTCATGATGAGGCATTAGCAGAGAATGATATGAATTCCCTTAATGCTCTCCTTCTTAGTGATGATCTTATGGAGAATCAAGATCCTACCTCATCTCCTCCTAGGATGTCTTTGTTGCTTCCTTCTTATGAATCTATTTGTAGTGTTGAGATAACTAACATGGTTTATCCAAAACCCTTGTTGACTATAAAAGGTGGTCCTCATAGTACTATCAAAGGTAAACCTATGGAGTCTTTAAAGTATTTCAATGATCAAGATTTGATAGCTCACACATATCGTACAAGGAATAACACTCAACCTAATCTAGTGGTTCCTACTTCTTTACCACCTTCTCAACCCATTCTTCCTCATCCACCCCATCTTCCTAGCCAGGAGTATGATTTGATAAACCAAATGTGCAATACCCCTGCCAAGATTTCTTTATGGGAGCTTCTTCAATATTCACCTACCTACCATGAAGACTTGAAAAAATATCTAGCAACTCTTTCCACTCCACCTCCTAATAAAGGGAACATCAATGCCTTCTTGAAGTGCATGCATGCTACCCTGAGTCCTCCTGACATTGTATTCACTCAAAAGGATTTACCTTCTAAAGAAGTAGAGAATCAATATGATGATTTTATGGTTGTTGTTACTATCAATAAGACTATCATTTGTAGGACCTTGATTGATAATGGATCTAGGCTTAATATTTGTATCATGGACATGCTCAAAGTGATTAAATCCAATCTTTCAACTATTCAACCTGATAATGCTCCTATACGTGGCTTTTATAACATTGATAAGAAGACTTTGGGAATCATTACCTTACCTATAAAAGTAGGTTTGGTCTTCCTGAATATTCCTTTTCATGTTATTCTTGGACCTCTTAATTATAACCTCCTTTTGGGTAGACCTTGGTTGCATGAGATGCATGTTCTTCCTTCCACCCTTTAGCGTAAATTCAAGTTTATTCACAACAACAGGATATATACACTTCATGCGAATGATGTGCCAAATCCTTGTTTGAATATTAAAACTCACAATAATCCTATTCCTAATAGTAATCCTTCTTCCTTTAATGCTCTTCCTGGAGATGATTGGGGAAGCTTCGATTTTAATCCTACCTTTATGGGAGAGTATAAGGTTTCTAATCTTGATTTTATGAAGCAATAAAGAGAGTTTGAACAATGAGATTTTGCTTATACTTCTAATGCCCTTCGTAATAAATTTGTCGCTACTTCTACCCACTATGAATTTTTCAAACCTACTAATGATGACATAGTGACTACTAAAGTTTCATTGACTCCTCCTGATATGGCTACTCGCTATGGTCATGGTTATCATTTACTAGTTAAACAAGGATTGCATGGTCAAGGATGTGGTAAGTATAAATAGGGAATTCAAATGCCCTTATAGAATGGAAGGTGTTGGTTGTATTCCCAGTTTTGGCTAGTTTCCATAAAATTTTGTGGTCTTCTCTCTCTGGTTTCATGTTTAAAGTAGAAGTCTCTCGATTCTTATACCTTTTCCCTGTCAAAGTTTTCAGGTTTTCAAGTCTAAATCTATGAGAATTTGCAAAACCTTGAAACCCTAGGTCTTGTTTCATTTTCTAAATTGAAAAGAAACCCTAAGGTGTTTTTCACTTATGTTTTGCTGTTACTTTTTGACTCACTTAAGTCATGTGTTACATTCTGATTGCCTAGTCACATAACTTGAATGGCATATTCCCTTTTTCTTCCAGACTTGGCATTTCCAGACTTCATGATTAGTTTGTATCATGTAGTCTCACTCAAAATTAGAATATTCCTTTGGCATTTCAAGACTTCATGATTAGTTTGTATTGCATAGTCGCGGGATCAGTGAATAGATCAGTAGTATATGAAGGGGCCCACAGATAGGTCGTGGTGTTGCAGGAAATTATCAGCAGCTAAGGATTTGTCACAAGACATCATGATCCCTTTATGTTGCATAATCGCTAGATTGGTCTGAGGTTAAAAAAGTTGTGTAAATCTTTAGTCGCATGGTCTCTAGAAAGGATGCCAGAAAAGTGAAAGTTGTTGAGACTTTGCAACTAACCATATGCGGTTTGAGGTAAAAGCACAGTCAGGTTGTCGCCAGATTCAGGAGATGACTCAGCTTTCCATTATGCGATGTAGAAATAAATGATCAATGAGACATGTGTCAGAAGGTAACTGGATTTCAAAGACTTATCGCATGGTCTCCAAATGGTAAAATTTTATTCAGCGACTACGAGACTAAATTAAGGGCTTCTGTTTGTCGCAAATTCTTTGAGGATTTTAAGGGTATAATGGATTACTTGGTGATTTGGCGGGAGCCATCAGATGAAGTGATTAAAAAATCCTACAGTGGTTGCAAAGTCTGAGAATAAGAGTCCAAAAGGAAAAGTACTCGCGACTTAGAGCTAAGGGTATGTCGCGAAGTCGTCAAATGAAGTAAAGGGAAAGGTACCTGTCGCGTTGTCTCAAAAGTTTATGACACTTAACATTTGTATTTTGTGATCGGGTGACTAAGGGTAGTCATGGGGTCTTGCAAAGGAAAGAAAACATTTACCGACTAGGAGATAACCGTGAAAGATAAAAGTGACGGTTAGTCGCGTAGTCTCTGAAAAGGATGTGAGTTAGTGCTAACCATTTGCGACTTTGATTTCTTCATTGTCGCATGATCGCCAAATGATAACTTTGGTTAACAAAGGAAAGGAAAGTTGTATAGTCACTGTGTCTTAAGAAAAATCATGGGGTAAAGACTAGGGTCAGTGACAGAGAAATTGTATGCAGTCGCATGGTCGCCTGATACCAAATATTAAGAAAAGGCGGCAGAATCTTATATGATAATGTGAATTGTTTGTTGTCCAATAACAAGCTTAGATTTTGATTACTATGAAAAAATGGGTAGCTGAGATGTATAACAGTGAGCCAATTGCATGAAGACATGTCATCTCATTTGAATTCTATAAGGTTTTTCCGAGGATTCAGTTTTATGAATTTGATTTCATGTCACGCTCATGGAACTACGACTAGGTTTTCAATCAATTTCGCAGTATGTTGAATTAAAGATAGAATTAATGTTTTCCAAATTATAAGCCATGTACTTGGAACAGTTACTATAAGGGGCTGATTGTGTATTCATTTTCATTCATCTTGCTTTCAGAATTTCAAAATGAAGAAGAGCTAAGTATTCTAAAAGAGAGAAGAATCAGAGAATTGCAAAGTTTTCTGTTGCTTAAAAGTCATTATTTCCTAAGAATTGTGCACAGGGGAGTAAGTGAAACTCAGAGATAGATTTTATTTAGTATCAGTAAATAAGAAGAGATTCAAGCACGGTAAACATGAGCAGGGTAGTCAGTTTAGATTCGACCAGTGGTGGAAGTGAAAAGGTAGAAGAGGAGGCAAAGGGAAAACCAAACTATTCTGATGAATTCCTCAGATTGCTTCCTGGTTCAACTCAAAATAAAAGGTACAAATACAGAGTACTCAAGACTTCAAATGGCCATCAGATGATGAAGTGAAAGCATGGGAATTGATGACCACACCCAAGAGAAAGAAGCCAGTAGTTGAAGAAGAAATCTTGGACGATGAGTAAGGATGAATACTTGGCGCCTCACTATTGAAGATAAAGAAGTCAGTTATTGCAAAAGGAAAGTCTAGGTGAGTGTGTAAGCATGGTCGTCTAGACTTGACATAAATATGACCAGCTACCATGTATACAAATCTGAATGAAGTCGCCAGATCGGGAGAAGAACAAAGAATATTTGTTTTCATCTTTTGACTTGGTCGTTCCACCGCTTCTTCTCTCTCTCTCTTTTGTCTCTTCTGTAGTTTTGGGGTTAGGTTTTCTGAGACCATCCAAAGCTTGTAGCATACTTTTGAAAAGGATTCCAAGATGGTTGAAGAAATATAAATAGAAAAATTTTGTAATTGTAAAAAAGCATGAAATATATTGTAAAATCAATCTTTCTAAATTTGTGTCTGTATTTTCAAGCTTCAAAGATTTTTCATGTATGAAAGAAGGATTACATCAATAAAATACGATGCAATTTTACTCTTCTCTATTGTTGTCTCTGTATTTCCTATGTATGATTTTTTATGCTTAAGGTTGTAAGACAGTCTGAAACATTTTGGTTACAAGGTGACTATCTAATTACTTACAAGTTTCTTTCATGTAAAGAACTAAGTTTTGTGAGTGGTTTTAGGAAGCATATCAGTATTTAAAGATTTGATATAGTATTTTAGAGGTAACTAGATAATTTGTAAGGCAACTTATCCTAATTGCATGTAGGTTGTAAGGCAGCTTACAGTATTCTGTTTCTGTGAGACTTTAAGCTTTTTGACTCTGTAACCCAAAGGATAGGCACTAATCTAGGTCTTGGTTTGATAATCTATCATCATCCAAGTTTTCAAAACTATTTAAAAATATTTCAACTAAAACACATATGTTACTAAAATAGATAAACTAAACTCAGTAAGGACTCATGTTAGTAGGATAGTGTCCATTTTAGCGATTCCTTGGAGAGTGAATCATTAGTTTATCCCTCCTAAAAAGAAAAGGAAGAAGGATGCAAATCCTTGTCTCATTGGTTCATGTTATCAAAACCATAGCCTGGCTTATAATAATCTATTTCAAATTAATCATTGAAATCTTTGAAGTATTCTATAAGTTGTTACAGTAAGGTTTTAGGTGCATAGCCAATGAATGAAACAATCCACCAAATACATAGGCTGAAGTATTAGTAATCTTTAAAAGGTAATACCTGCCTGAGTCTGTGGAGCTCAAAAATGAAGAAGGATATTATCCAATCCTTAGCAATTAGCCTTTCTCTTGCCTAAAGGAGGTTGTATTCAATTATATGAGGTATACCGTCATCACTAGGTAAGTGTTGCAAGAAAAAGTGCTAACAAATTGGCGACTCTGCTAGGGAATAGAGATTTTAAAGTTTTTTTAAGAATTTGCAAAATATCTCTTGCCCAAGTAATCACAAATCTCTGGCACTTAAAAGTTTAACTTGTTTACAAATTATACTTGTGGTTATTTTTAGGTACCGTTTTGATAAGTATTCATCCCAAGTTGTTGGGTGGCGACTCTAAAATGAACATCTCTGAGATTAGTGCAAAAGAAATAAATGTCTTTCATAATGAATACTAGGTCAAGGGTGAGAACTGATCCTGAAAGGGTATTACATGAGGGACTCCCATCATCCTCAAGGATAGGAGTGTCTTGGAGGAAAAAGAGAAATCAAGTTAATATGGATGAAACCCCTTTAAAAGGTAAAGAGGTTAATATCAGGAGAGATACGAATACCAATCAGCATTCTCATGATGGAAATACTTCAGAATATGAGGAGGCTGCTGAAAGAGTACTAGAAACACCCACAGTCACTTCTACTTCAAATGAGAGAGAGGAGATTACTACACCTAGTTTAGATTCAGAAGATGCTCCTTCTGATATGCTAGCAAATGAAGAGAAGTTCATTTTGAAACAGCTCACCCTAGTTCAATAAATGAAAAAGGAGAGAGAAGTGAGAAAGAAAAGGAATGATCATAAGGATCTTGATAACAATAGAAAAAGATCTTCAAAATATCAAACTATGAAAGAAATAGAGAGGTCTCAGAAGGACCAAGAAATACCATTCACTCATAAAGCTTCTACTTTACAAATAAA
>MU227134.1:4620634-4647504 GCA_018584345.1 Thuja plicata
TTTGGTTGAACTTGAGGCATTGTTTATAAGTCAGCAAAATGATACATCAAAGTTGAGCAATGCCAATATTGAGGATCTAGAAGAAATAAACTTAGGATCTGAAAATAATCCTCAAATAGTTTATATTTTGAAGGGTTTGGATTCTCATGTAAGAATAAATTTGATCAAGCTACTGAGAAAATACAAACATGTCTTTGCTTGGTCGTATGATGACTTAAAAGCATATAGAGAAGACCTTTTTCAGCATGAAATCCCTTTGAAGTCAGATGTGAAGCCATTTAGGCAAAACCAGAGACCTATTAACCCCTTGTTGGCTCCCAAGATGTAGCAAGAGTTGATGAAACTCAAGGACATTGGGATAATCCAGCCCATTAGACATTCAACGTGGGTATCAAATCTAGTGCCAGTTAGAAAGAAAAATGGTGACATCAAACTATGTGTTGATTTCAGAAACCTCAATATTGCTTCATTAAAAGATAACTATTCACTGCCCAATATGGAAGCAATGTTGCATAAGGTGATTGGTTGTGAATTGTTGTCCATGATGGATGGTTTTTCTGGTTACAACTAGGTTTTAGTTAAAGAAACGGAGCAGTGTAAAACTACATTTACTACTCCTTGGGGAACGTATGTGTATATCAGAATGCCTTTTGGATTAATAAATGCAGGGACAACTTTTCAGAGGACCATGGATGTAGCTTTCAAGGAATTCATAGATATATTCATGGTTATTTATCAAGATGACTTGACTACATATTCCAAGAGGGCTATTGATGACTATGATCACCTGGGTAAGATTTTTAACAAAGCATTGGAATATGGTGTTTCACTAAATCCTAAGAAGTGCAATTTTGCAGTCAAAGAGGGGAAGTTGCTTGGACATATAGTGTCTAGGGAAGGGGTAAGGATAGACCCTGAGAGAGTGGAATCAATTCAAAGAGTGATTGCTCCAAAAAATTTAAAAGGTGTACAATCCTTTTTAGGAAAGATAAATTTTGCAGAAGATTTATAGTCAATTTTGCAGAAATTTTTAAACCCATTGTAAAATTGCTAAAGAAAGATGCTAAGTTTGTTTGGAATGAAGAAGCTCAACAAGCATTTAAGAGAATAAAAAAGGCAGTGCAAGAGGCTCCAGTTTTGAAATATCCAGATTACACTAAGCCTTTCTCTGTGTTTTCATTTTCCTCATTT
This sequence comes from Thuja plicata, assembly GCA_018584345.1. Lineage (NCBI taxonomy): Eukaryota > Viridiplantae > Streptophyta > Pinopsida > Cupressales > Cupressaceae > Thuja > Thuja plicata. Next base: position 4,621,826 of record MU227134.1, read on the forward strand.
CATACAATTGCTGCCATATTGCTTCAAAAGGATGAACAAGGATTTGAACATCCCATAGCTTTTTATAGTAGATCCTTGTAGGCTATAGAGCTTAACTATGAAATAATGGAAAAGTAGGCTTATGCATTGGTAAAGGCTATAAAGTCTTTTAGGCCCTACTTGGTTTGTGCTAAGGTGCAGGCCTATGTTCCTCATTCAGCAGTAAAAGATATCCTTACACAGTCAGAGGTAACTGGTAAGAGATGTAAGTGGATTACAAGAATTCAAGAATTCAACCTTGAAATCAATATCACCAAACTAATAAGAGGATGGGGCTTGGCAAAACTTATGACAGAAGAGAATTTGGATTTAGTACAATTGAACCAGACAGAAATACATGACCAAGATATTACTAGTATAGAAAGGCAACCATATTATACTGATATTGTTTTCTTTCTCAAAAATGCTAAGTGTCCTGATCATTTGCCTGAAAATCAGAAGAGGAGTCTGAAATTGCAAACTCAAAGGTATATTCTGATCCAAGGAGATTTGTTTTAGAAAGATAAGAATGGTATACTATTGTTGTGCCTTGACAAATACCAAGTTGAGAAAGTTCTGACTAAGATGCATGAAGGGGAATGTGGAGGTCACTTTTCTACTAAGACCACCGCCCATAAGGTTTTGAGGGCAGGGTATTATTGGCCTACCTTGTTCAAAGATACGTATATTCATGTCAGGAAATGTGAACCATTTCAGAGGTTTTCCAATAAATTGAAATTTGCAGGTGCTCTGTTGTTGAATCCAGTGAGTACTGAGGCTCATTTTTCTATGTGGGGGATTGATTTTATTGGTGAATTTCAAGAGAAATCTAGTGTAGGGCATAGCTGGATATTGGTGGCCACTGATTACTTTACTAAATGGATTGAAGCTATCCCTACGAGGAGAGAAACAAGCAAGGTGGTTACTGAGTTTCTCATGGATAGCATTTTGACCAGGTTTGGTGTACCTAGTAAATTAGTAATGGATAATGCTATGAGTTTCAGATCAGTTGAAATGATAAGTTTCTATGAAAAGTATGGGATTATAATATCATACTCATCCCCATATCACCCACAGACTAATGGACAAGCTGAGTCTAGCAATAAAAGCATATTGAAGATACTACAGAGGACTCTGGAACAAAATAAGAAAACATGGAACACAAAATTGAAATTAGCCCTTTAGGCTGATAGGATAACACTCAAGAAGGCAACTGGTAAGTCTCCTTTTGAGTTGGTATATGGTTTACAAGAAAGGTTTCCAATTAACAATCTACTACCTGTTTACCAATTCATACAAGAAGAACATTTAGATGTCTCTGACCAAATGCAAGATAAGATGATACAGTTGATAGAATTAGATGAAATAAGGAGAGATAGTCAGAGAAAGAAAATAAGGTTATAGCAAAAAATGAAGTATTTGTTTGACAAAAGGGCTACTGACAGAAAGTTTCAGGCTGGTGACTTAGTTCTCCAATGGAATGCAAGGGCAGAAGACAAAGGTAAGCACAAAAAATTTGAGTCTTTATGGCTAGGACCTTATATTATTTCAGAACATTTTGGCAAAGACTCATATTTGTTAAAAAATATGGAGGGAGAAAGTTTTGAGTTGCCTGTGCATGGGAAATTTTTGAAGCCTTTCTTTTAGTAAAAATCAAAGCCAGTGCACAAGTAAATATGTATCATATGTAAGTCTTCCTTTTCTCTATTTGTAAGTTCTGTGAATATTTCCCTTTCTATTTTTGGTGTTCTACTCCATTTTTTGTTGTGGTCTGCAGCCAGAGATTCTGTGGTTCTTTGCCATAAACTATGTTTAGCCAATCCTCATTAGAGCCACTATTGGTTGTATTCCCAGTTTTGGCTAGTTTCCCTAACATTTTGTGGTCTTCTCTCTATGGTTTCGTATTTAAAGCAGAAGTTTCTCAATTCTTATACCTTTTCCCTATCAAAGTTTTTAGGTTTTCAAGTCTGAATCTATGAGAATGTGCAAAACCTTGAAACCCTAGGTCTTAATTGGTGTTCTGAATTGAAAAGAAACCCTAAGGTGTTTTTGTCTTATGTTTTTCTGTTATTTTTTTATTCACTTAAGTCATGTGTTACATTATGATCGCCTAGTCGCATAACTTGAATGGCATATTCCTTTTTTCTTCCAAACATGGCGATTAGCTTGTGTCGTGTAGTCTCACTCAAAATTAGAATATTCCTTTGGCATTTCCAGAATTTGTGATTAGTTTGTATCGCATAGTCGCGGGATCAGTGAACAAGTTAGTAGTATGTGAAGGAACCCATAGATAGGTCATGGTGTCATAGGAAATTATCAGCAGCTAAGGATTTGTCACAAGACATCGCGATCTCTTTATGTTGCATAATCGCTAGATTGGTCTGAGGTTAAAAAAGTTGTGCAAATCTTTAGTCACATGGTCTCTAGAAATGATGCCAGTAAAGTGAAAGTTGTCTAGACTTTGCGACTAACCATATGTGGTTTGAGGTAAAAGCACAGTCGGGTTGTCGCCGTATTCAGGAGATGACTCAGCTTTCCATTATGCGATGTAGAAATAAATGATCAATGAGACATGTGTCAGAAGGTAACTAGATTTCAAAGACTTATCACATGGTTGCCAAATGGTAATATTTTATTCAGCAACTACAAGACTAAATTAAGGGCTTCGGTTTGTCACAAAGTCTTTGAGGATTTTAAGGGTATAATGGATTACTTGGTGATTTGGCAGGAGCCATCAGATGAAGTGATTAAAAAATCCTACGATGGTCGCAAAGTCTGAGAATAAGAGAGTCCAAAAGGAAAAGTACTCATGACTTAGAGCTAAGGGTATGTCCCAAATTCGTCAGATGAAGTAAAGGGCAATGTACCTGTTGCATTGTCTTAAAAGGCTTTGACACTTAACATTTGTATTTTGTGATCGAACGACTAAGGGTAGTCACGGGGTCTTGCAAAGGAAAGAAAACATTTAGCGACTAGGAGATAACCATGAAAGCTAAAAGTGACAGTTAGTTGTGTAGTCTCCGAAAAGGATGTGAGTTAGTGCTAACCATTTGCGACTTTGATTTCTTCATTGTCGCGTGATCGCCAAATGATAACTTTGGTTAACAAAGGTAAGGAAAGTTGTATAGTCGCTGTGTCTCCAAAAAAATCATGGGTTAAAGACTGGGGTCAGTGATAGAAAAATTGTATGCAGTCGCATGGTCGCCTGATACCAAATATTAAGAAAAGGTGGCAGAATCTGATATGACAATGTGAATTGTTTGCTATCCAATAACAAGCTTAGATTTTGATTACTATGCAAAAACGGGTAGCTGAGATGTATGACAGTGAGCCAATCGTATGAAGTCATGTCATCTAATTTGAATTCTATAAGGTTTTTCTAAGGATTCAGTTTTATGAATTTGATTTCCTGTAACACTCATGGAACTACGGCTAGGTTTTCAATCAATTTCACAGTATGTTGAATTAAAGATAGAATTGATGTTTTCCAAATTATGAGTTGTGTACATGGAACGGTTACTATAAGTGGCTGATTGTGTATTCATTTTCATTCATCTTGCTTTTAGAATTTCAAAACAAAGAAGAGCTAAGTATTCTGAAAGAGAGAAGAATCAGAGAATTGCAGAGTTTTCTTTTGCTTAAAAGTCATTATTTCCTGAGAATTGTGCATAGGGGAGTAAGTGAATCTTAGAGATAGATTTGTTTCAGTATCAGTAAAGAAGAAGAGATTCAAGCATGGTAAACATGAGCAGAGCAGTCAGTGTAGCTTTGACTAGTGGTGGAAGTGAAAAGGTAGAAGAGGAGGCTAAGGGAAAACCAAACTATTTTGATGAATTCCTCAGATTGCTTCCTGGCTCAACTCAGAATAAAAGGTACAAATACAGAGTACTCAAGACTTCAAATGGCCATCAGATGATGAAGTGAAAGTATGGGAATTGATGACCACGCCCAAGAGAAAGAAGCCAGCAGTTGAAGAAGAAATCTTGGACGATGAGTAAGGATGAATACTTGGCACCTCACTATTGAAGATAAAGAAGTCAGTTATTGAAAAAGGAAAGTGTAGGTGAGTGTGTAAGCATGGTCATCTAGAATCGACATAAATACTACTAGATACCATGTATACAAATCTGAATGAAGTCACCAGATCGGGAGAAGAGCAAAGAATATTTGTTTTCATCTTTTGACTTGGTTGTTCCACCGCTTCTTCTCTCTCTCTCTTTTGTCTCTTCTGTAGTTTTGGGGTTAGGTTTTCTGAGACCATCTGAAGCTTGTAGCATCCTTTTGAAAAGGATTCCAAGATGGTTGAAGACATATAAATAGAAAAAGTTTGTAACTGTAAAAAAGGATGAAATTTATTGTAAAATCAGTCTTTCTAAATTTGTGTTTGTGTTTTCAAGCTTCAAAGCTTTTTCATGTATGAAAGAAGGATTACATCAATAAAATACAGTGCAATTTTACTCTTCTCTATTGTTGTCTCTTTATTTCCTGTGTATGCTTTTTTATGCTTAAGGTTTAAAGATAGTCTGAAGCATTTTGGTTACAAGGTAACTATCTAATTACTTACAAGTTTCTTTCATGTAAAGAACTAAGTTTTGTGAGTGGTTTTAGGAAGCATATCAGTATTTAAAGATTCGATACATTATTTTAGAGGTAACTAGATAATTTGTAAGGAAACTTATCCGAATTGCATGTAGGTTGTAAGGCAGCTTACAGTATTTTGTTTCTATGAGACTTTAAGCTTTTTGACTCTGTAACCCAAAGGATAGGCACTGATCTAGGTCTTGGTCTGATAATCTATCATCATCCAAGTTTTCAAAACTATTCAAAAATGTTTCAACTAAAACACATCTGTTACTAAAATAGATAAACTAAACTCAGTAAGGACTCATGTTAGTAGGACAGTGTCCATTTTAGTGATTCCTTGGAGAGTGAATCATTAGGTTATCCCTCCTAAAAATAAAAGGAAGAAGGATGCAAATCCTTGTCTCATTGGTTCATGTTATCAAAACCATAGCCTAGCTTATAATACTCTATTTCAAATTAATCATTGCAATCTCTGAAGTATTCTATAATTTTTTACAGTGAGGTTTTAGGTGCATAGCCAGTGAATGAAACAATCCACCAAATACATAGGCTAAAGTATCAGTAATATTTAAAAGGTAATACCTACCTGAGTCTGTGGAGCTCAAAAATGAAGAATGATATTATCCAATCCTTAGCAATAGCCTTTCTCTTGCCTAAAGGAGGTTGCATTCAAGTATATGAGGTATACCGTCATCACTAGGTAAGTGTTGCAAGAAAAAGTGCTAACAGGGGGCATGAGCATTCTTATGGATTGGGATTTAATCCTCAACAATACATCAATATTAACAACATCTCAAATAACACTTTAAAATATGATTAACCTATGAAGGAATTTGACCAAGAAGTTCTTTTGCCTAAACTCCTCCGTGCTAAGATGATTACTAGACCTAAACGCAAAATGAAACGTAGTTCACACTTGAAGACTTTTCCTTCTTTTGTATCATATATTTCATGATCTCTCTACTAATGAATGTCAAGCTTTACATTATTAGATTAGGCAGCTCATTGATAGTAAAGTTATTTATTTAACATGTGGCAATGAGTTGTATTTCAATCTTGTTTTCTCTAAATAGCATTTGTGTTCCTATTATGGAACTCTACATTATGTAAACAATGTTAGCCTAATCTTTGGGGGCTCATTGTCTTTCATAGTGTTGTGAGTGATATAATAGGTCCCCTTTCATCCTTTTTCCTACGCTTGGGGGCAAGGATTCCAACTCCTTCTTTTATGTCTTTCTGGGATTCACTATACCCTTGGTTAAGTAGTATCTCTCTATTATGTGATATCCAATCATACATGAAAATTTTGGTTTGCATTGAGTATCTATGTCCTTGATCATAACCTATTTTGTTGTTTGACATTGGGTTTCCATGGTTGATAAATCTGTCACCTTGGAAACTGAATAGTGTGCTATCCCTCACAAGGGTTGTTTTTTCACTTCTTGCATGATATATCTTTTCATTCGTCCCTTACATGGACTCATAGGAGTTATGACCTTCTTGTCTTGGATTGGGTGTTGTCTATGGATATTTTCTTGATGTTGAAGAAGGCTTTATCATTGTTCTTTTCTTTCCTTAACATGTCAAAAATAGTATTTATTTTTCCATCTTAAGGAGGGGGCATATATACGGCCTCCCTCGTTCTATATGATGCATTTTTGTTCTAACCTTTTTTTTTTCAGCATGCTAAATCCTCTGAAGGTAATGCACATAAGTTGCTAAATCCTATAGAGATACACATTCAATTACAATTCAATACGCTAAATCATCATAAGGTAATGCACATAAGTTGCTAAATCCTAAAGAGATACACATTTTACAAATGTATTCCATGGTGATATGAGGATATGGATCCATGGGTACTTCATAAAATCCATGATAATAGGCACTACATACATGCAAAAATCCTCCAAAAGGCACTTTCTTGTTGGGCCATCCTATCCTTTTTTTGGTTCACAGTGAGATACACACATCTTACTGGGTGAGGTAATCACACCCTCTCTCTTTCTTTTTGACTGGTGATGTCTCTCTTATTGTAATCTTGGGGTTGACAAAGACTTGAGTCCCTAGGGGCTTGAGGATTCCTTTTTCCCTTTTGATTTCAATAATATTATATTTTCTTTATGATCTCCTTTACCAAGAGTTTGCATCAACTTCATACTCTTGCTAAAGTGGGGGCTAAATGTATCATCGTAAAATGGAATCACTTCTATTTTGGACTAGTTTAGCCCTCTGAGTAAGTGGTTGGGGTCATGTCAAATGCCTTGAATGGGTCTCTGACTTGGATCTGGGTTTTCTCCCTCCCTATCCCATTTTCCACTTCTCTCTAGCCTATTTTTGGCATCCTGAACTACATATCTAAGATTCTTGACCTTAGGGTCAAGGTCAAGGTTGACCTTGACCCTGAGCCAAGGTCCAAATTTCAAGATCTCACAGTTTTTGGATGTCGGGCTTCAGAAAGATTTAATTCCTGCTTCCGAGTCGGTTGTTTCGGTCTTTGAGGCAACAAATCTTAAAGTTATATTTAATATTAGTCTACTTCTAGAGGTATAGATCTAATTGTAATTTAATTCTCCTACGTATTCCTCTCTAGAAGATTGTGCCCTAGATTTGTATATAAGGAAGCTTTCTCCTCTCATTTTCTCTAAGCAAGAAAGGAGTGAAATCTAAGTGTGAAGGACAAGCTAAGAAGCAAGATTTGAAGCAAACTAAATATCCATTGAAGCAAGAATCCAAGAATTCAAGCATACAAGCACTAATCTCATCAAGGAGATGTTTGAAATGAGATAAGTAACTGAGAGGGGAGGGGTGAATCAGTTACTCAAAAATAAATCACTTGTCCCTTAGATGTCTTAAACAATATAACATTGTTACTCGGTTAATTAAGATATTATTTTGTAACTTGGGTGTTAAAGAAATCTTTATGCTATCCAATACAATTATACTTTAGTGATTAAGTGCTGAAACATAAAGCATGAAACAAATAACATATACACAGGTGACACCAAGATTTAACATGGAAACCCAATATGGTAAAACCCACCAATGTAACTAGTTACTATTTTTCACTCTTCTGAAGTGAGCCCTGTTAGGAGCCAACCCTGTTAAAGGTTAAAAAACACACTGTTAGGTGTGACCCTGTTAGAGGATTTAAATCACCCTGTGAGGAGTGGCCTTGTTAGAGATACCACTTGTAAGGAAACTCAGGTGCGGAAATAGCTTCCTACACTAATCTCTAAAGGAAAGTATTGTGCAAATTCTTTTAAATCCTTACAATTTCAGATTCGTTAACTACTTTAACAAAGATATTTCAGCCATATACCATGCATACAGAAATTAGAGAATGACACAATGATTTACCCTGGGGAAAACCTTTTGGTAAAGAACCCCAGAACTCCAAAAACCTGTACAATGTATTATCTTCAACACAACAGTTACAACACACTTGCAATGCAAGTTCTTTCAGGAGCCAATCGACACACAAAGACAAATACAGTAGCGCCAGATCATACCAACAATACACTCTTTTTCTATATTTGTCTGCAACCCTAAAAAACACTTATATCATGCGCTTTCCTTTTTAGGGAAACTTCCAAAGATAGCCATATTAGGGTTTTACCATTCTCTGAGAAAATAGGAACCCTAAATATTTTTCAGTTGCCACATGTCATTGCATGTCTTCACCCATCATTGAATCTTCTATAAATAGCTCTTACATGTCATAGGAATCCGTCATAACCATTTCAGCCATGATCTCCTTACACATAATTCAAGATGCCGACACATCAAGTGGAGTGACACATCAACATGCCAACTAGACATGTACACTCACACTTAATTACATTATTTGAAAGAAATACATTTTACAAAAAAAATAATAAGAATAGGAATTATCCAAGGTTGAGACACCTTATTCCTAACATTCAACACTTCAACATAGAAATGCTACCTTGTGACAGGATTTATAAAAAGATTGTTAAGTCTACTATGTTAAGAGATTTGAGATCACTTCTACAATTGTTAGAAAGTAGCAATGAATTGACCTATATGTGTAAGCAACTGTCTTTGCTGATTCAGATCTCTATTCTGATAATAACTGGATCCTTTCTGATCAGATATTCTATTTCAGCTCTGAGTGTTTTGTACTCAATCAGCATCCCATCTGATTTCACCTTCACTCTTCATATCACAGAATTCCACACTTCTGCTTATGCACCCTCTTGCACACATTCAAGCCAAACTGGACCTTTCATATATTTGATAAGCCCTGTCAAGTCAGATTGAATATACTTCTAAATAAGTAATAAATCACAATTCAGTCGACCTTATATAACCAATTAATTATACAATGTAAACCACTGTTAGTCGGCTGACACTGGATAATCAACTCAGTTAACACTGAGTTTCTTTGGTGCATGACCATGACTGAAATGCCTGAGTGACTCGGTCAACACTGAAAAACTCTTTCTATTCACCAACTGTGCTCGGTCTGAATGTAGACATTTGTGTAACATCACTACATAAGTGTAAATACATGTGTAACATCAATGAAAATACACAATTGAATATTGTCTTCAACAATCTCCTTCTTTGGCATTGATGGCAACATAACATGTCATAATACAAAGAATTGTAGAGAAACATAAAACTTTCTTTAATGTCTTTAGCTTCATTCTAATTCTCATCCAAAACTCCCTCTTTCATCAAACTCTGTCTCTTGATAAGATTTCTCCCTCTGACATCAAACTTTCCCTCTTCCTGTTATAATCATTAATGAACTCACCTTTAAGTAATTTCTTATGTATTATAGCAAACTCTCCCTCTTATGTATTATTCTTATGTATTATAGAAAACTCTCCCTCTTTGACAACATATGCCAAAGACTCTATCTCCATAAATACTAAGTATCAATATTATTTCTCTTTGAAGGTTTAATGTACCTGAGTGTACTAATTCATTTGCAATGGGCTTTGATGTACCTACATCAACTGAAAGGTCTTCACTATGCCTCAGGTTAATGCATCACTAAACTATATTTTAGTGAGATTCAGTTAGGGGAAGCACCCCTATCTTTCCTCTAAGATACAAAATGCATCCTTAAGTAAAGGTTTGGGGAATATGTTTGCAACTTGTTCTTTAGTACTCACATATTCCAACCTTCTTTATTCTGTACTAATTCCCTCAAGAAATGATACTTTATTGCTATATTCTTGATTTTGGTGTGCATCACTGGATTCTTTGAAATGTTAATGGCACTAGTGTTGTCACAATAGATAATAATTGGTTCTTTCACTTCTTCCTTCATTCCTAACAACAACTGCTTGAACCATATGATGTTTGAATAGTTCACTACTGGAGCAACATATTATGCTTCAACTGTAGACGGAGAGATAAAATTTGGTTTCTTGCTAGTCCAAGATACTAACCTCTTTCCAAGAAACAAAGCTCCTCCACTGGTGCTTTTCCTGTCATCAACACTTCTAGCCCAATCAACATTAGTGAATTTCTTCAAATCAAAGTTCCCACCTTTCTTATACCATAAACCATAGTCTTTAGTACCCTTCAGATGTCTCAAAATTATTTTGATTGTCATTAGGTGATTGTCTCTGGGATTAGCTAAAAATCTTGCAACAATACCAACTGCTAATGCAATATCAAGTCTGGTGTGAACAACATATTGCAATTTTCCAATCATGGATCTGTATTTGGTCTGATCGACCTCCTTTGAATCATCATCCTTAGATAATTTTTGTCTAGTACACATGGGTGTTCCAACAAGTTTGGAATCTTCCATTCCAAATTTATTGAGTATCACCTTGATATATTTTGATTGAGTAATGTAGATACCATCCTTCATTTGATGAACTTGTAATCCAACAAACAATTTTATCTCACCAAACATAGACATCTCAAATTCTTTACTCATAGCTATAGAGAATGCTTTGCATAAGTCATCATATCCAGTGAATAATATGTCATCAAAAAATATCTCTACTAATAATATTTTGGTCTATGGTCCTTCTTTGATGTACAGGCTACTATTATCATTGGTTCTCTGAAATCTAATATTTACTAGGTAACCATGTCATCTTTCATACCAGGCTATGGGTGCTTGCTTCAATCCATACGATGCTTTGTGCAGCTTGAAAACCATTTTCCTTCTGCTAGGATCAACAAATCCTTCAGGTTGTTCAATGTAGACTTATTCTTCTAGGATTCCATTCAGAAATGCAGATTTCACATCCATTTGATACACTTTGTATACTTTATGTGTAGCATATGCTAGAAGAGTTCTGACTCCTTCAAGTCTTGCAACAGGAGCAAAAAATTTTCCATAATCAATACCCTCTTCTTGAGCATATCCTATACAAACAAGTTTGGCCTTGTTTCTAGAAACTTCACCATTTTCATTCATCTGATTTCTAAAAACCTACTTGGTTCTAGTCACATTCTTGTCCTTTGGCCTAGGCACAAGAGTCCAAGTTTTATTCTTCTCAATCTACTCAATTTCTTCATTCATTGCCTCTATCCAAATTTCATCATTCAATGCATCTTTAACTGTTCTAGGTTCAAATTCACTTAGTAAACTTGTACCTTTGATTTTTTTCCTTATCATTACACCTTCTGTCTGATCTCCAATTATTTTCTCAGGTGCAGGATGCCTTCTAACATATCTAGAAAGTATTGGATCCTTCAGTCTTGATTATGGACTCTATACACTATGTCTATCTTTTTTAAACATTATTTCATGTTCTTTTATCTGATGCTCGGGTTCTACTATCTGTGACTCAGGTCCCTCTGCTTGTGACTCAGGTCCCTATGTCTGAGACTTGGTTCTCTCTATCTGTGACTCGACCTATTCTACCAACAGCTCAGGTTGCATAGTTTGCAACTTAGGTTGTACAGTTTGTGTTAGTATATTCAGTGGTTGAAGGTTTTGTTGTCCAATCACCATTGCTCGAGTCATAGGCACAGTATCAGGTTCATGATATACAAAGTTCCTATAGTCTTCAGGCTCTTTACTGCTCTTCTCTTCACATCTTTCTGCAAACTCATCAATCTTGACATGTACACTTTCTATGACTTTATGAGTAGTAAGATTCGGACATTTGTATGCTTTGATTTTACATGAGTAACCTAGGAATATTCCTTCATCACTTTTTGCATCTAGTTTTCCATTTCTTGCTTCCTTCAGGATGTAACACTTACTTTCAAATACTTTGAAATAATGAACATTAGGTTTATATCCATACAATAATTCAAAAGGTGTTTGGTTACTACCTTTCTTTAGTTGAACTCGGTTCAAGGTGAACAATGTAGTGATGATGGCCTCCTTCTAGTATTTGGCAGCAACATTCTTTTCAATTATTAGGGTTCTGGCACAATCCATAATGGATCTATTTCTTCTTTCTTCTATTCTATTTTTTTGTGGTGTACCAAGGGTAGATACCTGTATTTTTATTCCTATTTCATTACAGAATTCATTGAGCTCATTAGAAATGAGTTCTCCTCCTTTCTCAGATGTTAGACATTTTAGTTTCTTTCCTATTTCCTTTTCAAATCTTGCAAGATACCACTTGAATCTCTGAAAAGCTTTTTATTTTTCCCTGAGAAACATGACAGTCATCATTCTGGAATAATCACTAACAAATAGAATAAAATATTTCTCTCCAGTATCGCTTGTTGTTCCAATTGGTCCACAAAGGTCAGTATGTACCAATTCATAGATTTCATCAGTATTGTAATTCTTGCTTTTGAAACTTGTCTTTCTCATCTTTCTGATTTGACATTGTTTGGATGTTGCTAACTCGGGTTTCTTCAAAATAGGAATACCTCTAACTCTCTTTTTCTTGCTTATGTTTACCAGATTATCAAAATTTACATGACAACATTTTATGCCATAGCCAACTTTCTTCTACTTGTGCAATGAAGCATGAACCTTTAGTGAGATCAAGATAGAATAGATTACCTTTTGTTTTCCTACTAGTTCCAACTAGGTTCCCTTTACCATCATGGAGCTTAGCTTTACCATTCATGAACTCTACCTTGAAGCCAATATTGTTCAATTGTGCTACACTGAGTATATTTCTCCTTATTCCTTCAACTCAATAAGCATTATCACATTTGATTCCTTATGTAAGAGCAATGCAACCTTTTTCCTTTCACATAGAAAGGTTCATCATTCCCAAAACTGACACTCCCACCATCATAGCATTTAATATGTTCAAATTTTGTATTATCACCAGTTATGTGATGAGAACAACCACTATCAATTATCCATGTGTCATTTTTACTGATATGTGAGAAAATTGTTGTCTTTTAATCTTCCTCATGTAACTCATCCTTTATAGAAATATAAACCATTTCATCTTCTTCTTCATCACTGTCAAAATCCTTATCAATATAACAAGACTTCTTACCTTTGTCCTTGTAGATCTTGTATTTCTTCAAATCTTCTTTGCCTTTGTACTTGTTAAACTTGTTCTCATCTTTGTCTTCTTTGTTCGGACACTCGAAAGCAATGTGACCAACCTCATTGCATGAGAAACAAATCAATGACATGAAACCTTTGTATTTAATTTTGGTAGCACTCCTTGAAAGTAGTGCCTCAATGATATCTAGATCTTCATCATCAGATTCATAATCACTATCACTTTCAATCGGCTTCCCTTTTGAGTATTTGTCCTTCTTACCAAGGTTTAATTTAGCTTTGAATGCAAACTCAAGATTGCTAGAGCTAGGAGAATAATTGTCAAAGTTTTCCAGCTCAAATGTTGTAAGCCTTCCAACTAATGTATCCAGAGTTATATCCTTATTGCACCTCATCTCTTGAATAGTTGAAACTCTAATAGCATAGATAGGAAGTAAAGTTCTCAATACCTTGTTGACCATTGTTGTATCTTCAATTATTCCTCCTGCAGCTCTGATGGCACTCACAATCTTCTTGATTCTTTCACTGTATCTTGTAATGTCTTCTCCTTCTTTCATTTTCATCTAGTCAAATTGTCCTCTGAGACTTTCTTCTTTGGCTCTCTTTACATTTGCATCTCCTCCATGAATGTCATGTAATTTCCTCCACATATCATAGGTTGTAGGGTAGTCCTTGACTTTATCAAATTCTGAGTAGCTGAGTGAAGAAGCTATATCAATCATCATTATGTTATAAAGCTTCTATTCCATCATCTGTTCCATAGCCATAGTCCCTATTGGTTCCACATATTTGATGTCCAAAAATTTCAAACCAGCATCTCCAATAGTAGATAGATGTAGTTTCATCAGCTCTTTCCACGCAAGGAAGTTGTCTTTGTTTATCTTTGGGATCTCCCTTCTGTAAGACATCTTTGATCTTTAGCTTAGGCCTTGAAACCTTCTCTCAAAGCACTTGATGCTCTGATACCAATTGTTGGGAATGAGATAAGTAACTGAGAGGCGAGGAGTGAATCAGTTACTCAAAAACAAATCACTTATCTCTTAGATGTCTTAAACAATATAACATTGTTACTCAGTTAATTAAGATATTCTTTTGTAACTTGGGTGTTAAATAAATATTTATGATATCCAATGCAATTATACTTTAGTTATTAAGTGTTAAAACATAAAGCATGAAACAAATAACATATACACAGGTGACACCAAGATTTAACATGGAAACCCAATATGGGAAAAACTACCAATGTAACTATTTAATGTTTTTCACTCTTCTGAAGTGAGCCCTGTTAGGAGCCAACCCTGTTAAAGGTTACAAAACACACTATTAGGTTTGACCCTATTAGAGGATTTAAATCACCCTGTGAGGAGTGGCCTTGTTAGAGGTCTTCAACACTTCAACATACAAATGCTACCTTGTGAGAGGATTTACAAGAAGTCTGTTAAGTCTACTCTATTAAGAGATTTAAGATCACTGCTACAATTGTTAGAAAGTAACAATGAATTGACCTGTATGTGTAATCAACTATCTTTGCTGATTTAGATCTTTGTTCTGAGTATAACTGGATCCTTTCTGATCAGATATTATATTGTAGCTCTGAGTGTTCTGTACTCAATCAAATTCCCATCTGATTTCTCCTTCACTCTTCATATCACAAAATTCCACACTTCTGCTTATGCACCCTCTTGCACACATTCAATCCAAACTTGACCTTTCATATATATGATAAGCCATGTCAAGTCAGCTTGAATATACTTCTAAATAAGTAATAAATCACAATTTAGTCGGCCTTATATAACAAATTAATTATAGAATGTAAACCACTGTTAGTCGACTGACACTGAATAATCAACTTGGTTAACACTGAGTTTCTTTGATACCCGACCATGACTGAAATGCCTGAGTGACTCGGTCAACACTAAAAAACTCTTTCTATTCACCAATTGTGCTCGATCTGAATGTAGACATTTGTGTAACATCACTACATAAGTGTAAATACATGTGTAACATCAATGACAATACACAATTGAATAATTGTCTTCAACAGGAGATCCATTGGTAGGCATTGAAGGATTCAAGCTCTATGGAGCCCTCTTGTTGAATATTTCTCCATCCACATTCCTCCAAGCCTCCTCCTATTCAAAGATCCATTCAATATTTCACATTCTACATTCCACATTCTACATTCTACATTCTACATCCATTTAGCGCATACATACTTGTGGATCCATGGATTCAAATCTGCCACAAGGGTTTCCATACATGCAAGGTGAATTTTTTTATTTACTTTGTTTCTATTATGCAATTCTAATTATACTTTGCATTTAATTCCAAAACTGAGGTTTGACCAAGGCAACCCCCCCGCCCCCCCAACAAACAAACCATTTTTCTTGCAGGGTCAAGTCCAAAACAGCAAGTTGGAGTACAGATTCAGATACCCTTTTTCAGAAAACTATCAGGATCCAAAAATGGATTTTCTATCAGAGATTTTAGAAGTTGATTCTACCCTAGGTCAGAATCAGAAATCTTGGGTCAATGGTGACATTGACTTGAGGGTCAAAATCATAACTGTGTCAGATCGAAAAAATATTTCTGGGTTTTGTTTGTCTTTGTGTTTTTGTTCCAGATCCGGTTGTAGATTTTCCAGAAACTGAGTGCAGATCCCTGAAAACAACTTTCTGTAGATCTATAAAATTTCAAGGTTAGTAATTTTCTCCTATTCATTTCAATTAAAGTTCTTAATCTTTCTAAATCTATCACACATTCTTTTCTATAAACAGAATCTAGGGTCTTCCTCTTTACTCTCATTTCCAATAGATTTATTTATTTTTTGCATTGATCCTTCCTTTGAGGTTAATCAATTTGGATCCTTTCTTTGTGTATTTGAGGTTAAAAGTAACATCTTATCTTCCCCACACATTTCAATAAAAATTCTAATTTCAAATGTAACACTGTCACCCATTCATCACATTTTCTTATGTTACATTTTGGTGATATCCATTTTTTTATATGTTACATCATCAATGATACATATAAAATAAAATGGAATAAAGAATTTGATTTCCATTAACCCTCAAGGGTCCTTCACAAATCAAGAGACAATAACATGTTTGAGGCACTTTTATGCCCAACCCCGACACATTACACTACCCTGGAATTCTTCCTAACTCAAAGAATACCCGAACCTACACGAAGGGCCAAGAAACATAGAAATAGAAAGCAAGAGGGTACCACAGCGCAAGCCTGATATACTCATATGCAATTCCTAACTCAAATATGCAATGTCTACAAATAGGATATGTTAAAGAATAATTATCAATGAAATTTGCTAGGCTATGTCATCTCTTTGAATGAACTCATGACTTTGGGAAAAAAACTTTAAAATATTACTGTGATCCCAAAAAGAGGATCACGTTCTTTATAAATCCATATTAAACACCCTAACTTTAAAGGTAAGCTTTTGAAAATACATATACATGTGCAATTCTATTTACAATCTGTTGGCGGGGTTTTGCTGACCGGGTCCGCCAACAGTCATAAGTTGTCACCGGGTTCCGGGGAAATCGGCCAACTCCGCCTGCAAAGGTTGTCCAGGGGAAAAAAATCCTCTGGGCCTTCAAGCACCTGGGTGTCAGGTCACGATGGTGCGGGGCTCGGTTGGGAGAGGTGACTATTTTTGAGGGGGATAGCTGGTTTCTTCAACTCATCTTCTCCGAAGATTCGATCAAAGTAAGGTTTTCCCGAGCATTCTATACTTAGCAAATAAAGTGAAAAAGATCCTGCAAGGTTAGAAGTATTTCATCTAACTATAGTCATCCTAAAATTTTTGGAACATCAATGATACCCTGGTAAACTATACTAAATACTGAAGAAATACATAACCATCAGCTAGCATTTTATCAGTAGCGAGAGTAAAGAGTTCGTTAATCTACTTTATCACACCAGAGTAAAAGACACAAAGAACATCAAAACATGAAATACCATTAACTCAGAAGTAGGAATGCCAACAACATCATTGCCAAGAATTCTTCCTTCTTCATTAATATTTAGTCCAGCAAGCACTAGTGCGTGATACAATGGCGGCTCCAGGGGAGCATCTAACTATCAAGAACAGAACAATGGAGCATTGAGCTCTGTAACTAAAATCGGAAATTACTTTGCTATTGCTATGGGCCACAAAATCATCAATTTTGCTGACCCTTGAAAATGGGCCAATTTACCTATTTATACAACTCTTTTCTAACCCTAACCCTATTTACATCATGTTCTAATAGAATACAATATCCAGGGACCGGTACTACCTGCGCCACCCTACAAAAGACCTGGAGACAGAATAGGTCTGTCATGTCAGAAGAATAAGATAAGAATATACATCGGAGGAATTGGTCTTGAGAAGAGAGCCAGAAAGCAGAAAGGAAGGAGGCAGGTCCCTCGAAGACCAAGGCTACATGCCTCATAAATGGGAAATACAGTGCCCTATCTCCAACGCACCAGGTGTACCTCTGAACGGTGCCTCGAGAAGAGAACCCTATCAGAAGACCAACTGTCAAGCTGACGCCCCTTGATGTGGCCAACTACCTTCTAACAACCTTTATTAACCACTTCTAAAAGTGACCGGTCGGCCTCAGGGACCAGGACATGGATCACTTTAAAGAATACAAAAATGTTGGATCTGGGACTTCGGGATCCGGGAACTTACGTCCCAAAAGAATAAAGAATACTCAAAAATAAAGAATGCTCAACACTTGAGTTCTCCCCGGCCCCTGGAGAAAGCTCAAGGTTGCTTATTATCGCTGAAGGCCTGGAGGAGGCAAAAAATGCCATCCTCATCTATCTCTTTTAGGTTGGCCCTTCTGTGCCTGGCCACTTAAACTTGTTCTCCCAGGTCTGGAACATTTCCTTTGAATTCATCTGCCATTGTTGCAGCGTCATGACCCTTAAGTATCATCTTGGTTAATTTCACCATCTGGGCCCCATCTATCCCCTCCAGCGATTGATACCGGGATTTCATTATTTCATCAAAACTCCCCAAAACTGAATCTTCCGGGGTATAAGTATCTGTACTAAGGGGATTAGCCCCGGAAGCCTTTATCACAAAATACTTGTATAAATTAGAAGAATACTTTACAGCATTTACCTTTTCCTGCAAGGACTCTACCAGTTGCTTGGTTACCTCCAATGTGAGGTCAAGTCTAGAGTGCTGAGTTCTTACAAAATCAAATGATTCCTCACCCAGAATTCTAGATTCAGAAATTATATCCTCTCCCAAGGTGAGGAGCTCTTCGAGCTCCACCTTCCATGCTTGGTAATTTTTGGCGTCACTCTCCCACTACTCAATAAGCGCTTCTGCTTGATGAATGACTTGTCAGGCCATGTATAAATCAAAGAGAGTGGACGCCAAGAAACGTCGGGTGTTTCCTATCTGTAGGGTGACCCATTCGTCCACTGCCTGGGCCTTCTTTTTCATTACTCGCAGGGAGTCTATGTCACTCTACGGTAATTCTTATAATGTGGAGGTCTTTGGAGGGGCGGTATTGATGGGTCTGGCCAGCTCAGTAAGCAACCCCATAAGGTGTGCGTTCCTTTCTTTCTCAGCCTTGAGCCTCTGGGCCTCCTTTTCGTATCGGGCTTCTACTACCCTTGCTACCTCCTTAAGAAATTCTACCTCGCCTTGCTTTCCTCTTTTGCCCAGGGACACCTCTGTAACATTGTAGTCTACGGGGTCTGCAGTTTCTTCATCAGTGTTTGGGGGAGGTGTTGCCACAATGGCAATGGTTTATCCGCCGGCCCAGTTTGCAAAGTGTGAACTGTCTAGGCTTTCTTCGCCTTTGGCGGGGCCTGAACTTGGGCCATCATTTCGGCCAGGGAGAGAGGAATCACCGGAGCGGACTGAGTTTTTCTCTTTCTTCTTTCTACCAGCCACTGAGGTGGGGGAGGTGGCCTTCCTGCCAGAACTTGTTCTCCTAATTCTCTCCCAGTCTCTGGTGGCTGTTGCTCCCTGATGGTATGGACTTCATCCGTCCCTCTCCCTGCCTCAACTTCTTCTGCAGCAATATTTTCTTTATCAACCTCCATCTCCTTAGCCCGGTCCTGTATGTCAATCGCCGTATTTGGACCTTGGTAGGCTTCCTCGGGGATTTATTCTTCGAGCTGCTCTTCTTCTTCTTCTTCTAGGGCTTCTTCCTCTGTTGGCAGTAGGGGAGGTATCGGGCCAAGATTTAGAGTTTTGGCCGCTGTGATAACCTGCCCGAAGGTTGCTCCCGGGAGTGGCCCTTGGAACGTGGCGGCTGGGTTTACAGTTATTCCCAAAGGTTCGGTTCCCCAAGCGGATGCCATTTTTTCGCTTGGCTTTAGTTGGTCCACTCCCGGACCTTGCACCTCTTGAGCCCCGGAGATAATTTCTGGTTCCAGCTCCTTTTCTTCTATCTGCTGCTCCTGTTCTTGTGCAGGTTCTTGTTCCAAGTCTTCTTGGTCTGCAGCCTCTTGTTCTTTGTCCGGCACTTCTATCCCTGCTTGTGTATCGTCCCCTTGCAAATTCCCGAATTCATCGGTTGCAAACACATCAAACTCCTCTTCCGGAGCGGGACTGGCTGGGACCTCTACAAGCTCTGTTTATTTCTCCAGTTCTGGGAAACTGGAAGAAAGGATCTCTACTTCCCGGGGGAGGGATGTCTCCGGCACTGGTACCGGCTCTGCTTTGACATGTTTGATGTGCTTCCTTCTCTACTTCCTGGGGGAGGGATGTCTCCGGCACTGGTACTGGCTCTGCTTTGACCTGTTTGATGTGCTTCCTCTTCCTCTGGGTAACCAAAGGTGGCCCCGCATCGGCTATTGCCGCCGCTTCCATGGGATCCACTCCTGTTGCCTTTATCATCAGGGCTGCCAACGATGGGGAGGAGGGGGGACGAATTGGTATGGCCATGAGCGGGGGAGTGGCCAGCCTCATTATTAACTGTTCCCTCATCTGCTGGGAGGCTGCCATAGATTTCTTTATCTATTCTTGTATGGGGACTTCTTGTGTGGAGGGGGTTGTAGCTATTCCCTTTCCTTTGTCTGTGCCCTGCGAAGAAGTCCCGGCCCCTGGAGTCAATCTAGGTACCGGCTGTGGTGCTAATTTTGGCACCGGTTGCGGACCTTGACGCATACTTCTCGGGCACACCCTTTTGAAATAGGCGTGACTTCGCTCGACCACCTCTCGAGTGAAGTCCTTAATCATGGGCCCCTCCTGGGTGGCCCAATCCATCACCGATAGTGCCATTTTATCGATCCCCTTTTCTTTGTACTGTGGATCTATGGTGGGGGCGGCGTTTGAGAAGCCCACCGGGAATCTT
Organism: Thuja plicata; assembly: GCA_018584345.1. Lineage (NCBI taxonomy): Eukaryota > Viridiplantae > Streptophyta > Pinopsida > Cupressales > Cupressaceae > Thuja > Thuja plicata. The sequence continues at coordinate 4,642,187 of MU227134.1, forward strand.
CATCGCTTCAGTTCTTGCATCATTCCGGCCATCATTCTATCATAGTGCTTGCTCTGCACATCCACGTCATCTTGGCAATCAGCCCAGAAGTCCTCCATGTGTATATGATGGGGCTCTGAAGCCCGGGGCAGGGCTGTTGCAGTTTTTCCATGCGGATCAAAGTTCTTCCGCGCCAGATAGAATTCCTGCAAGTTATAACTTTTTAGCTCATTGTCTGCCTCCTTTGCGGTGGCCAGACTGCAGGTGTAGTTCCCACAAGTGATTAGGAACAAGATGTTGGGGACATTCTTGAGGGCCAAGAAGGGGTGTAGCTCCATTATTTGCCGGCAATATTCCAACAGCATGATCTTGTCCCCACAATGCTTGGGCAACAAGTAGGGTTTCTCGGAGAAGCCGGCGACCCTAATGTATGTATGCTACTGGAATTGGATATAGTAGTGTCCATAACTACTAATTAGCTTCATTGCCTCAGTGGATAGGCGGTATCCGTCATCCCGGGTGGGTGTGAGAAAATGGTAGTAAACGAACGCATCGTTTACCCGGTAGAAATTGGGGAAGCTAGCCTCCCACTGAATCTGTGGGAAATGGTCCCACAGTGCTTTTTGTCCAGGGCCAATCCTGAGAATGCCATCTATAAGTAGGCCATTGGAGTGGGGCCTCTGTTGGGCCAAGGCCCAGAAAACGTAAGAAGACATGTAGAACTTCTTCTTCTCATTCAACTGCTGGAACTGGGAGTCGACATGATTGGAGATTATTGTCGCCCAGTTGAAGAATTCTCCCTTGGTGGAGATGCCGAGGAGGAAATAGTACATCCATTTGGAAAAATCTTGGGCAGAGGGTTTCCCAAATACCTGGGCTAACGCTATTATCCCCATTTGGATGCTCTCCTTGAATTCAGAGCGAGCGATATCTATCTTCATTCTCTTTGGGTCCCTCTTTGGGGCCTTGAGCCAATGGGTATTCATGTACACCCGGGCCGCATCCTCCTTGCGTAAACTATTTCAAGGCATCAGTCCTTATAACCATCGTGGATCTATCATATTGTAGGATACCCAGGCGTGCCTGGAATGTGACTGGGTCAAGGGACACCAGTGGAGTGGGGTATCTCGTGGGTTCTGCAGCTGCGAGCATAACGGCCTGGAAAAAAGAGTTGTAGTTGGCAGCCAGTGTTAAGATAAGCTCCAGAGATTACACGGAGCATGGGAAGCAAGCTTCCCGGAGGATTCCAGAACCCCCAATGTTGATTACGAGCTGGTCTCCAGCCTGTCGCTGGATGTGCATTACCTTCACCAAGGCCTGCATTTCTGCCCAGGTTCTGACATTCGCGTCGGTCGTCAGTTTTACCTTGGACTCAACCTTTGAGCCCATGATGCCATTATCTTGTACATACTTCATGGTGAGGGGAAGTTTTTCTAGGGCCTTCTCCATCTTTGACTTCGCTGCTGCCCTGGTCTCTGTTGTGGTTGGTAATTCTAGACTCTCGGGAGGAGATGATGCGGAAGCTTCAGACATGTCTGGAAGATGAAGTCTGGGAACCTGCAAGGCAAAGCGACCATCAAAATATTTTTATCAAAAATGAAATAGTTACTCCGGGGTTCGGAGATCTTACCACCGCGACGCTTGCTTTTCCTGAAAAGTTAGTTTTATGCAAAGATGCCCAAAAAGCAAAACGCAATAAACCAGATTTTATTAAACATCCGGGTCCGGGGGATTTTATCACATTTGGAAAAGACACAGGATGGATGGTGATAAGAGACCCGAGGCCCAGAGAAATGACCGTTAGCAAAGATGTATAAAAGGGCAAGTTGTCAAACCCACGTGGACGCCACGTGCGTTGGCATTAAATGGATGCGATGGCGATGATGGCGGAGCCAACTGTCCGAACGCGTGAAAAGGGAAAGCCACTTGGCTGGGATTGATTGCATGCATGGGACGTAAATGAGGTTCTGACATACTTCATGGAGGAGAGAGAAAATTGCCTATTTGAAACTGGCTGAGAGCCGAGTTTCAAACAGGTGGTTTTCTGCCTCAAAGCGAGTCCGAAGGTAGAAAACCAGAAATGGGGGTGACTCGACCAGCTAGCCAAGCCACCCGGAAGGATATATATAGAGCTGAGGGATATACACACATAAATGGGGAGATATATACAGAGACTATATACAACTATATACATATATACATGAATATACAATGCGAGACGACGTCAGTGGGAAAACCAGACAAGGCAGAAATAGATATACAACTATCTACAGCTATTTACATTATTTACAGAAACAACCTCTATGCAAAGGGTGGACAACCCTCTAGCAGAGCTGACCCACCAACGGGCAGCGAAACCAGAAGACAACGGACCAAACAAGACAGAAAAAATGCAACAAAACCAGACAAAATGAAAGCAAAACAAAAGGCAAAGAAAGCCAGAAAGCGGAAACAAAATAGAGAGGAGGGAAAGCAGAAACACCAACCTGAAAACGTAGAAGGCAGAGGAAAGGGAAGATTACCGCGGGAGCTCTGCAACAGCTCAGGTTGTCAATCGGTCAGAAGCACCACCACGAAGCACTTGCACTTTCTTGAGAATGACAGAAGATGTTAAGCGTTGATTATCGTAAACTACCTGCAAATTCTTTGTTAATCACTTTGAAATTGCTCTTTAATTTTCTCTAAGTGCTCGAAGGTTTTAATCGCGGTAAGTGTGAAAATGACAGATAATTTCTATTTATACCCGCGGTAAAAAGGCAATCCTCCCCCTTCTGGCGATCTCCGGACCGGCAAAAACCTCCGGACTTCGGGCCTGGGGATTCCTCGTGATGATATCCCTAAGAATATCACGATGAAAAAAAATCCCGAAGTCCGGAATCCAGTTCCCAACAAAAGACAACCTCCGGGACCGGAGTCCCAGAGGAGAAAACCAAGAAAACAAGACAACACTGGGGAAGAAAAACCCTGAAAGAAGAAGACAAAAGGGAAGAAGGACAAGGCAAAGCCGTAAGAAAAAAGAAAACAAAAGCAAAAAGGGGGACCCAACATTTTGCACACAAAATGTAGGGACGGGGATGCAGGGCATAACACAATCCTATACAACATGATAAGAATTATGATGCTAAAGCATTATTCTCCTACTTTAAACCTCGAAATGATCATGTAAGTAAATGATATTTTTTCTTTCAATGCAAATTGAATGCACATGAATCTTTGTGCATAATAAACATGATGAATTGTGTTATGTTCTTTACCAATGCATTTTCAGTAAACTTTAGATCATGACAAGAATGCGGATTTTATATCAAAATAATAGAAATTTCAGCAATAAATATGATTATGCAAGCATTTGTTTAAGAAGGTATAATAAGAATAACAGATATCATATTAAATAAATTAATTCTTAACTTAAATAACTAGACTATATCTCTAAATTCCATTAAGTTGGCATCATTCAAAAGGGCTAATTTAACAACTTATGTCATTCTTACACATATATCTAAACCAATGTAGTTATTAGTAAGAATACAGTATATACAATACTCATAACAATATATCATAACGAATGTTAGAATTATGATTTTAATAATACATATTTTTAACTTCTTGACACTTCTAGGAATTAATCTCATCTATAAAATTAAATTCAAACTATGAAACAACATGATCAATCATTTAATTGTAAACAAATCCCAGCTTAATATTGTTATTATTAGGCACTTGCCCCTTAATAATTCAATCAAAAAAAATAATATTTTCTGCATTATATCCAAAACAATCTTAAGAATAATAAGGACTACAAAACTTCATACATATATTATTCTTGACACATAAATTAGCACTTTTGAAATGGATGGTATCAATCACAGACTATAAGGGAAACTTCTCATTAAAGATAACTTCTATGAATTCTATATCTAGATAAATTATATTGTAAGGAAGCGCATATCAATAATCAAGAGTTGTAAACAAAAAAGATATATCTATTAGTAATAATGTGGAGGTCCTTATTGCCTTTTAAGACATGGTTCAATATTTTGACAAAGTATTCTTAAATGTATGGCATAGCTACCTTTTGGAAACATGTAAAGATGATTTTGGTTCAGTCTTGTAAAGAGGTGGAAAGGGGTATGGAGATTATTTGTTAATTGTTGTTTTATTTGATTAAAGTGTGTTTAATTCCTTAACCCTAATTTACACTTAATTTAATTTGATTGATTGTCTATTGTAATTGTGATTAGGGAGAAGATAAGGTGCTCCTTTTCTATCCTCAAATGCACAAATGGAAGGTCTAAGTTGATCAACCCAAAAGAAGGGTTGATGCACAAATGAATCAACTATTCGGAAAGAGAACAAAGAAGGGGATCTTAAATTCTGTTAATTGATTAAATGAATATGTTTAATTACAATAATTGAAAAGGATAGGAAGAAGAACCAACCTTACAAAATTGCAGATCAAAGAATATTGTTTTCTGAGGTCTGTAGACTATTTCTGGAAAAGCTGATAGATGATCCTGAACCAGAACGCAGAGACGAATAGAACCCAGAAATATTTTCCTGATTTGATGTCATCTTATGAAAAAGGTCAACCTTGACCCACAAATGTCAACCCTAACCCAATAATGTTGACCCTGACCTGCACAGGTCTGACAGAGAATCTGTTCGCGCTGTCTGAAAGAAATCCGAAAAGGGTATCCAGATCTGTGTCCAAATCCGTAGTCCCGAACCTGTACCTACAAGAAAAAGAGGATTGTTTATTGTGGGGGAGGGGTTTGCCTTAGTCAAACCCCAATTTAGGAATTAACCTTGAAATCAATAAAGTATAGAATGCTATCAAGTAGTAGAATTGAATCTAACAATGACGCTATGATATTCAATAGATATGCAATTGAAATTCAAATGTATGCAAGTATGTAAGTATGAAAGAATGGGCTTTAGAAACCATAAACCTCCATGATTGTATGCTTGACATCCACTTTGAAGAGATGATGAAAGAGTCTTGAGGATGCACAAAGGATCTTGAAGGAAGATCACACCACCATGATGGCTAGATCTAGGGTTTGAATGATGAATCTTTAATATTTGCACCTAATCCCTTCAAAGGATTGAAAGCTTGAATCCTTGATCTTCAATGGAGAAATTAAATTCTTGAGAGGAAGACTTGAACACCTTGAGAGCTTGAAAACATGTAGAATAATGGATGCTTGAATGTCCTTTGAATGCTTAGTTGCCTTAGCGCTTGTTACTTGTTAATGGTTAGAGAAAATGAGAGGAGAAGGCTCCCTTTTATATGAAACTAGGGCACAATCTTCTAAGGAGGCTGACATAGGATAATTAAA
>MU227134.1:4660954-4671073 GCA_018584345.1 Thuja plicata
CCACAGACTGTCTGTACAGTGTTGTTCCCCATGAGAATATGAGGAATAGAAGAAGTCTCAAAAGAAGAGAACAAATCTTGAGAAGATGCCATATGGTGAGAAGCACCGGAATCTAGTATCCAAGGGACCTGTGAAGGGGATGCAACAGATGCCCGTAATGCATGACCCTGTCCAAAATCCTGTCCATATGTTGAAGAAGAGGCAGAAGACTAAAAATTAGACCCCTGTGAGGTGGAAGAGGATGGAGAGGAGATAGTGCTCTTCTAAAGAAGAGCTTACAAATCTGCAATCTGTTTCTCATAGCCATCGAATCTCTTCTGAAAACACTAGGACTCATCATGGGGTCCCTTCTGACAATACGAACAAGTGGGATTATGAGTCTTCTGTTTCTCCTTCTTAGAAGAAGATGGTGGGCCAGAAGAGTGCTAAGAAGGTGATTCAAATATCTACTTCGGCTTTAGCTTCTGTGTATCCTGAGATGACTTAGCAAGTAATGCATCTGACTGTGAACCTGTAAGAGAATCCATCTGACTGAGATTGGACTACTCACGAGTTAACCTGTCACAGAAGGTCTCAAAAGAGGGCATAACATGTCGTGCACCCAGTGCATCCATAATGGAGTAGAAGGCAGAAGTGAAAATATGATAAGGACCATGAAGCTTGGAGAGTATCAGGAAGATACACTCATCATCTGACTTTGTCTTTCCAACAACCTATAGAATAGATCGAAGAGACTTGAACTTCAATAGGAAGTCCTCAATGCTAGTGAATGAGGCAGGTGCCAAGGAGGTGAACTCTGCATCTATCTGGAGAATCCTAAACTGATCCATGGTGCCAAACAAGGTGGAGAACTTGTCCCACATATCCCTGGGTGTAGTCAGACCATCCAGGTGGAACAACAACCCATCTGAAATGTTCATGGAAATGAGGCCCATTGCCTCATCCATCTTGTTTCTGTGCATAAGAGCCTCATAAGGCCTCTGAAGAACTGGCTGAGCCGCATCCATGCAGGACCATAAACCTCATGACATGAGGAGTTTGGTCATGTGTGGCTTCCATGTGTGGTAGTTGTGAGGTGACAGTCAGGCCACAGAGGGGTCCGACATTGGAAGAAGAATAAGATGAAAGTAGAAGGGTCTTTCTGAAGGAAATTGTAGAAAGTAAAATGCACCCCCCCATAATGTATAATCCTATCCCCTATGCACCACAAATAATCAACTACTGAAAGCTCAGAAAAAATGAGAGAAAAACCTGAACACCGGATGCAGAGTGGAAGGAAAAATGGAGCCTCAACTTCAACACTTAAAATAGGAAATCAAATGGTCGAATAAAAAAAAACCACCATCATTGCGTCCATCTCAGAAACACCTTTCCGTCGATATTTTGTTTTCCAAAAAAGGACACCGTATGCCCAAGATACGGTCAAAAAACCACAAGTGCCTCCAAAAAACAACCTCACTGGAAAAAACCAGTCATGCAACTAAATTTTACGGCTATTTGGCCGTCGCAGGTCATCGAGCGGCGCTGAGGTGGTTCTTCGGCAGCAACACCGATGTTGGCGGTGCGCAAGCGGGGAGGCGGTGGTGGGTGAGCCGGGCGCGGGCGACGGCCGAGCAGCCGCTGGGTGGCGGCGGGCCCGGGTGGCGCGCTGGAGGCCGCTGGGCGGCGCACTGGCCAGTAGCGGCGCACGGGCGGTGCTCTGGCTGTGCGCTGGTGGTGCCCACTGGCAATGCTGTAAAACGCACAAAAAAGACCCTTTTTTAATTTTTTTTCGAGTTTTTTTGTCTCAATTTTTGAGTCGTACGGCCCTAATAGGCTAAAAAAAATTGCCTGTAGTCACAGAGGCCAAAATAGTCAAACTTTATATGTTTTTTGACTCTTTTGGGCCTTCTAAACGCAATGGCAGAGTCCGTTTTGGCTCAAATGACTCTAAAAAATTGCAACCCTCCAGATCCAATATAAAAAACACTAGAAAACCCCAGAAAGAGAGGGCTTGATCCACAGCTCCAAAAAAACTTGAACAAGCTGCAATAGCAAGGCTCTGATACCATGTAGAAACTGATCAAATATCAAATTCAACTCCAAGATCCAGCTGCATGCAATAAACCTGTCACAAAGAATGAAGCAACAAAATAGAAAAAGCAGAAACCTCTTGTGCTCAAAGATGTCAGAGCTCAAAAATCTATTATGCGAACTGAGAAAAAGCACAAAGCTCAACCTTATAAAAGGTGAGAAAGAAACCCTAAAGTAAAAAACTAGGTTGCACATTATTAATTAATAATGTACCTAAGTGAATCTTAAGTAACTAGAGTAAAATAAACTTATATAATTAACTCGATATGATTTAATTAATAAGCATAAAGTAATAATACTCTAACACTTAATGATCAATTTAACAGCATGCATGTTAGTGGTGGAAACAACTCTCCTCCATCCACTCCTCCTAAGACTCCATGAAGTGGAAGACATTCAAGAACACCATCATGATCTCCTAGCCCTAGAGGAAGAAGGGATTCTAGACATGATCATTATAGGAGATGAACACCTCCTAGGAACTCAAAACAACCTTCACAACGTGCTCATCATGGTTCACAATATGGGGGTAGTAGCTCGAGTTTTGACCTCACCTCCCAGAACTTCATGAAAATGCAACAAGAACCACTTTTCAAGAAGTATTTGGAGAAATATTTAGAGCAAAACAAAGACAAGTTCCTAGAGAGTTTGATAAACAAGGGAGCTAGATTCCCCTACAACTTTGATGTGGACAAAAAGATTAAGAAGCAAGGTCCATCTCAAGAACAGGAGATCAAACAACTTAAGAGCATGATGGAAAAAATGTTAGCACCCAAGAATTCATTCTCACTTGATTCAATCTATCCTAATCCTTTTGACAAAAGTGTTAACATGAAATAATTTCCTAGAAAGGTTGAAATCCCTCAATATGACATGTATGATGGGAATGGAGATCCACATGATCACGTGCACCAATTTTATACCACAAGTTTTGAGTTCCATCAAGATGACTCGTATCTCATGAGATTGTTCCCAAGGAATCTTAAGGGTCAAGTGATAGAATGGTTCACCAACATAACTCCTCCCGTTAAGACTTTCAAAGAGCTTGTCCAAAGATTTGTTCAACACTTTGCATACAACCTCTCAAGATCTATCACCATGTTGGACTTATGCAATTTAAATCAAAATCAAGGGGAATCCTTTGTCACTTTCTTGCAAAGGTGGAGATGACAATGCTCTCGCTACTCTAGAACCATTCCTGAAAATGAAAAGATTGACATCCTTGTTAGCAACTTGATTCCAGAAATGCGGTATGAAGTTAGGAAGATGGTTTTTGATTCCTTTGACACCATGGTTGAAACCACATATAGGATTGAGGATGTTTTGAAAGAACAAGGAATTTTGACCAAACATGGAAACAACAACAACAATGGTCAAAATAACATCAACTCTAACAAGGATAAAGGGAAGAATTCACACTGGAATAGGAATAAACAAGTGGTCAATGATGGAGTTGTGGACTCCTCTCAACCAAATGATAAAACCATGCTCCACTTGTCTAGTGGTGTTCAATCCATGAAGCTCAATACATCTAATCAACAAGAGAGCAAGCTGAGATACCAAGATAGGCCTAAGAAAGAAAGACGTCAATTTTCCAAGCTTGGTGACTCATATGAGTATGTCTTGAAAACCCTTATTTCCAACAACCTTGCACATCCTCAAGATCCTGTGAAACGTTATATACCATATGTTAAGCCACATTAGTGGGATGAGAAGGCCTTTTGCAAGTTTCACAATGGTATTGGACATGACATTGAAAACTGCTACAAATTTAAGCATCTTATTCAAGATCACATTGACAATGGAAAACTTAAGATAGATGGATTGAACACCAATGCTGATCATAAGGCATTCAAAGAACCATTGCCCAAGTATGAAAAGGGGGAAACCTTTAAAGCTAAGAATGGTAAGGTTGGGATCAATTACACTTACACATATGTAGAGAATACTATCAACATGCTTGAATTTGTAGAAGAAAATGTCAATATGATGAGGGGTAAAAATCCCTATGGTTATGATCTAGACGTGGACTCTCCTCCTCTCTTTGATGAAGAACCCATTGTGGTTCTAAGGGGTCCCAACTCTACAGTGTCATCGCAAGCCCTCAATGTTGTCACATGAAGCCAAGGTCCCATTATCATTAGAGGACCCAATTCGGGTCAATCAAGTATACCTAAGCAAGTGGCATCCAAGAATTTCACCTCAAAACCAAAAATTAATCCTATGTCAAGCTATAGTATTGTCAATCAGTTGCAAAGAACCCCAACTCAGATTTCAATCTTTGAGATCTTAGAGTTGTCTCCAAGACATAAGCAAGTCCTTGAGGATGCTTTGCGCATGGAAAATATCCCCAACAACTTAGATGTCAATCAATTCCAGAACATGGTTAATCTCATTTCTAGCCCTCATTACCTTACCTTTTCAGAGGATGATGATAAATCTTTGAGCCACCCACACAATCTTTCTCTCCATATTGAGGTCATGATCCACAAAACCCGTGTTAGGCGCATGTTGATAGATGGGGGTGTTGGGCTTAATATTTGTTCCTTTAATATTTTGAAAGAGTTGGGTTATTCTAAAAAATTCATAGATACTAGGAAAAGGATCACCATAAAATCCTATGATGAGGCGGAAAGAAGTTCCAAGGGGTTGGTCGTCATTCCTGTTAGGATTGGCCCTTTGGAAAAAGACATTTTATTTCAAATAGTTGATGTTCGAGCCCTTGCGTATAATATCTTACTTGGTAGATCGTGGATTCATGATATGCAAGCAGTTTCATCTATCTATCATCAGTGTGTTAAGTTCCCTTACAATGGAATAGAGATTTGTATGCCTGGGGATAACAATTTATCTGTCAATTCCATTTCAGCAGGAACTCATGTTCCCCTCAATAGAGAAGCAAAAGATTTTGATGCAACCTTAGTTGAATGCAAAGACAAGTTTAAGTCAATAGATCTTGGCATGGCGGGGTATCAACTCAACTCCCTCACAACATTACCAGTTTTTCCCAGGTCTTATGGAAAGCCTTCACAAGAAAAGAAACCTTCCTCTTCAGCTATGACTTTACTTGGCACGTTTGTAGAGTCCTTAATGCCTATCCAAGATGAGAAAGAGGAGACGTTTGTTAGAGACTGGATCTATAGAGAAGAGAATTACATGCACGATGAGAACTTCTCCCCCTCTCCTAAGGCTTATGGTAGAGGGTATAATTTTTTCAAATAGATGGGCTATCCTAGACATGGCCCTCTTAATCACATATTGGATGCTAGAGATGAACCTCTTGATCATGATCTTTTTGGATGCAAGTCTAAGAAGCTGGTTGGCCTAGGATTTACAAATCACAATAAGCACACTACTCCTATCCTTGATAAGTCAGATAGTGAAGATGAACCAGAATACATACCTAATTTGAAAAATTAGAAAGACATGTGTGAAGATTAGGTCCCTTCCACTAATCTTCTTTGGGGAGATTCTGATGTACCGGTCACCCATGCGTTAGTTGCAACATTAGAACAAGATGAATCAGATGTAGAAGATCCTTTCAGAGAACGTCAATGAAATAATCTTGTTCATTTAATGGGAAGAGAAGGTGCTACCCTTGATGACACTAGACCTTCCACATCACGATGTCCCAAACCTTCATGGTGTAAACATCCTAGTCACAGTTCAGACACAAGTTCATATGAGTATGAATGGGAATCCTTCTCAGAGTCTTCCACAGTTGATAGAGATATTGATGTTATTCACACTTATAGTTCTCAACCTGGGGTAGCCAATGATTCACATGTAGGATTAGAGTATTTGTACCCACATGTTGCCTTAGTGGATGATTCTTCGCTTGTTAGGATGAATCCTAATTTGGGTATCTTAGAAGGATACTAGACAGACTCTAATTCTTCGGTCACCAGCAATAATATCATTCAAATTTATAACCTTGAACCAGTCGTTGACTTGCCTCTTGTTCATCCTAACCTCATTGATTAGTCCCAACTCTTTCAAGAACCTGAGCTCTTAACATTCCAAAATGATTATGAGATAGACTATTACTTAAATGCCATTGAGCCTGTAGTCTCTTCCACCAGCGAACTAGCTACCTACATGACAGAGCCAGACATCAAGTACCTTAGTCACAAGATAAAAAGAAAAGAAAGTCAAAATAATAGGAGTTATGATAGCGAAAACCACTGTGTAGTGGTGTCATAACTGAAAAAAGTAAAAATAAATGACGTATCCAAGGATGAAAACCTCTCTAAGGTGCCTAAGGATGAGGTACTTGATCATCTCCCTAGCTACTTTCAAGATAGATCTTCAGTGCTTATTAAACCAGGTGTGTTTTTTGTTTCTCCTCATGGGTACACGATTCCTAAGTCTTCCAAGATATTGTTCCCATGTACAAACAACATTGTTGAATATGAAGCTTTAACAAATGGACTTAAGATGGCCATAGAATGGAGAATCACAGAGTTACACATATATGGGGATTTACATCTGATAGTCAACCAAGTTAATGATGAATATCAAACAAAAACATGAGAAAATGGTACCTTACAAGAAAATGGTTGATTCCTTGAAATGCTACTTCACATTTGTCACATTTCAGCAAATCCCTATAGCAGAAAACAAAGCAGGTGATGTTATGGCTACACTTGCTTCACTCCTTCAATTAGAGAAGCATGAATCTAGATTTTAATTCCTGGTGGAAGAGCTACATCACCCTATCTATAAATCCCAAGAAAGCCATGTCATTTGTACCCTAGTTGGTCATGAGTCATCCCGTTATGGTGTCATTTACTCATACCTTCATGATGGCATTATACCTGAAACCTTTAACTGATCTGAACATAGAAACCTTACCCAAAATGCCTCTCGCCATTCCCTTATCTAAGGTGATTTGTATAGGATGGGTCTCGATGGAAAACTTCTTAGATGCTTAGAAAAGGAAGAATTCGACCAAGCGTTAGTTGACATCCAAAAGGGCATCTATGGGGGACACTCTGATGGTCTTGCCATGGCCTGAAGATTGCTTAGGGTAGGGTACTATTGGCCTACGATGTAGATTGATGCAGTAGCTTTCGCAAAGTCATGTGAAAAGTCTCAAAAACATGGTAACCTAATACATGCTCCAGGAAGGGAGCTCATTCCTTCTATATTTCATTGGCCATTTCAGCGCTGGGCCTTTGATCTTGTTGGGCAGATTCATCCCAACTCATCAGGTGGACACAAGTTTATTATCACTGCTACTAATTACTTCACTAAATGGGTAGAAGTTGTCCCACTTTATGTTGCCTCGAGCAAGACAGTCTATCTATTCATTTTGAGCCATATCATCTGTTGATATGGAGTGCCTTCCAAGATTATCACTAACAACGGAGGCAAGTTCAAAAATAAGGACCTTAAACAACTCTGCAAGAAATTCAAGATTAAACAACATTGGTTCTCCATTTACTTCCCGCAAGGAAATGGTCAAGCAGAGGCATAAAACAAAACCATTCTTAAAATCTTTCATAGAACAGTCTGTAAGAATGGTAGAGATTGGCACTTATAGATAAATCCGGCTTTGTGGGCCTATAGAATGAGTATTCATACTCCTACTAGGGCTACTCCTTTTGCCCTTGCATATGGTGCTAAATTAGTATTACCTTTGAAGGTTGATATTCATTCACTTTGAGTTTCCCTCCAAGGTCTAGTTACAGGTGAAGACTACCGCGCCATGAGACTTCAAGAGTTAGAACTTCTAGATGAAAAATGCCAAGCATCATTTGACCATATGAGGGTTTATCAAAAGTGCATGTCCAAAACCTTCAACAAAAAGGTTCACCCTAGAGAATTCCAAGTTGTAGATCTTGTCCTACGTGAAAATCCTAAGAATCAACAGCATAGAGATCAAAAGGGCAAATTTGAACCGAATTGGCTTGGACCTTACATCATTACAGCAACTTTTGGGTCAGGTGCTTATTTACTGTGTACAACAGAGGGAGAGCAGCTCCCTGATCCTATCAATGTCTTGCACCTGAAGAAGTGCTATCCATGATGCCCATTCTGTATGGGGGCATCCTTTGTACATAATTATTGATCCTGAAAAAATCCAAAAAATGATATATTGTCACAATGTTAAAAATCAGAAAATGTCCTGAAAAAATGATCATCTTAGTGAAAACCTAGCAATAGGCGCTTTGATGTATCTTCAAAAAAAATTACATATTCCAAAAATAAAAAAAAAATAAAAAATTCAAAAATTCAAAAAAAGAAATGGAAAAAGTGCCTTAGTGAAAACCTAGAAACAGGCGCCTTGGTACCAAAAATTCAAAAAAAAATAAAAAGTCCTGAAAAAAAAAGAAGAAAAAAATGAAAAAATGAAAGAGAAAAAAAATTGTAATAAAATCCAAGTGGTGAAAACCTAGAAACAGACGCTACTTGAGGCCTTTGCACCCCTGTTTCTTAGCGCATGTCCTCGACACTTAGCCTTTTTCCATCATGCCTTGTCGTTATTGCCTTGGTCTAGAATTGGTCTTTGTCTTTGTCTAGGGGGCATAACTGTGTTAGCTTTGGTCTCTTAGATGCATTAGTCTTTAGGATTCCTTACCAACGGTAGTTATCAACACCACCCCAACTGTGTTTTTCAACACAACCCCTGACAATGAGTGTTTTTCAACACTTATCAGTTGGTCTTACCCAGTTTTGCAATGTGATCTTACCTACTTGCAAGCATTCAATCCTTATCATTGGAACTTAGTATCAGTTAACACCCTTAAATTTTTAAACACAACACTTAATTCTTGAGCTATGTCATGATTTTTTCTTTGTGTGCTGACTATTATTGATTTTCATTGAGTGTCCTTGTCTCATAAGTCTCTCCGGGATGCATAGCTAGAGGACTTGGGGCATGGAACATATTTTTATTTGCTTCCTACTTTATGCTTCACTATTTTTGCACAACCGTTATGTTGGTCATCCTGGCCTCTATGCCTTGATGCGAGTGTGGTTTTGCTATATTAAATTGGGTAAGCTAACATCACAGTCATCTTGACATTTATGTCTTTGATGCATATGTTAGAATCTTTCCACATTCCAATCCGATATAAATCACATTCATATCTTCATAGTTGCACTTGTGACTAGTGATGATTGTGTGATTTTTCGATGTCCGTTAATAATGGCCCAATAATGAAAATAAGTTCCTTAAACATTCTCTAATGAATGGTGAACACAAAGTCCTATGTTACAGTTTCTCTATTGCAAGTACACCTTTGCATTTTTATGTAGCTTGCATTGTTAGACCTCATGTTAGTTTACATTTTTAGGCTACATTATGAGTTTGAACTAGTACATTTGACCCTAAATTTCAACCTAAAATTCCCACCATGCATTACATTTGTTTTGCTTGGTCAGAAAATGGAAGGAAAACTTTGATTTTTTTTTTAATCCATTCCCGTGTTGGTTGGAATTACAACAACCAGGACATTTTGTCGTAATTGCGACAAACACGATCAATATAACTTAAAAAAAACATTTCATTTCACTTCATTGTGATTATGCAGTGAAGAAGAGTTGAAGGAGGGCACGAATAGAAGGCACAAAGTACATATGCATTAAAGTGATTGAACCAACACCATTTGTGCATGATCAAACGGAAGGCGGATTTGTTTTAGACTTACACAAAATTAGGTTGGTATCGATGAACATTTTATAGAATTACATGCGTTCTCATTCTATTTGTATTGTGTTTATCCGACATTAAACTATTTGTCAACTTGCAACAATATGGGTTACGAAGTGCCGTTAGTTTTCAATTTGAGTAACCCAATTAGGGTTTCTTTGTTTCATATGAGATGAATAAATTGCATATGGATTTTGTGTGACAAACCTAGAAAATAAATCATGACAAACCTAGCATCTGCACAGACGTTGATTTGGATTTTGACTCACCTATTATTTGGTTGCAATGAATGTCGATCTTGGATACTATGAGGCACTCGATCAAACATTTCACTGCATTACCCATTGACCATTTGACCATTTGTTAGTAGGGAGGAGGAATAGAAAATA
>MU227134.1:4689623-4711994 GCA_018584345.1 Thuja plicata
TATATATATATATATATATAAGGTCAAGTTTGGATTGAATAAGGAGAAGTAAGAAATTCAGATGTGTTTATGACATAAAGAGTGAAGGGAAAATCAGATGGGATTCTGATTGAGGACAGAACACACAGAGCTGCAATAGAATATCTGATCAGTGAGGATCAAGTAATTAAATCCAGAACAGAGATCTGAATCAGCAAAGACAGTTGCTTATCAAAACAGGTCAATCCATTGTTACTCTCTAACAATTGTAGCAGTGATCAAAATCTCTTAACAGAGTAGACTTAACAGTCTTTTGTAAATCCTCTCACAAGGTGACATTTCTGCATTGAAGTGTTTGAAAACCTCTAACAAGGCCACTCCTTACAGGCTGATTAAATCCTCTAACAGGGTCACACCTAACAGTGTGTTATTGTAACCTTTAACAGGGTTAGCTCCTAACATGGCTCACTTCAGAAGAGTGAAAAATAGTGACTAGTTGCAGTTGGTGGTTTTTCGCATATTGGGTTTCCACGTTAAATCTTGGTATTATCTGTGTACATGTTATTTGCTTTATGGTTTATGTTTCTGCAATTAATTACTAAAGGATAATAACAGTTAATATCTTAAGATTTGCTATGTTAACCGAGTGACACTAGAATATCTGTGTTAACCGAGCAACAATGATAAATTTGTTTGAGACGTCTAAGGGACTTGGATTTGTTTTTGTGGTAATTGATTCACCCCTCCCCTCTCAGCTACTCAACTCATTTCCAACACTTGTATCATTTTTCATTCTATCGCATCATTTCGTCAACAAATAAAAAGAGAACAATCAATCCAAGTGTGTAGCTCTCCTAAGGGACTGAAGTTGGGCCTAATTGGTTGTTCTCTATTGAAATAAATGGGATTGGGTTTGATTCCTAATTTGCATGTTTAGACTAGTGAACCCCATTTCCCAACATTTCAACCATGTATATCAATATCCTTTTATATTCTATAAATAACTTTGTAACTACCATAACTATTGATTTTTACTTAATTTTTATTGTTTATTACTAATTTGTTACAACATATTAAATCAAATTTAATCCTTGAATTAAGTTTTGTTTAACCCAATATGTAATCCAATCTCTAAACTTAATGAAACAATAACACATGAACATTAAATATTATGATAAAATCCAAAAAAAAAAATTATTACATAATTGTAGCAAAATTTAAACATAGTAAGGATTAGAAGCTACAAAAACAACATCAATTGTTTGACAACCAATAGAAATAAAATCAAGAAGAGAATTCCTTTCAAGAAATGTAGACAATGCAAGTAATTCTATATGTAACCTTTGTGGGTCCTTTGGGAAAAAATTTGTCTCGAAACTTCTATGTAATGGATGTCCATATTCATAAGAAAGCTTCTTAAAACTGGAGAACTTATACTCTCACAAGAGAGGTCACAGGTTCAAGTGGGTAAGGTATGTACACCTCGTTTGTAGTGGAGTTGTTGGAATATATGCTCCAACAAAACTGTAGTATATTAAACATGTGAGAATTAAAGATTGTAGGTGTGTTCGTCTAGGTCTCTGTTGGGTTCACTTCTTGTTATTAGACTCTTGGTTCCTGTCAAGTAAATCCAATTAGTTGTCAATTAGTTATAGTTTGTTGTCAAGACAGTTATCAACTTTATAGGATTATTGTCAATTAGACTCTTGGTTCCTAGGGAAAGAGCAACAATTACCGCTCATGTTCCAATTACCGATCGTCGGGCTTTGCTAATTATAAGCCCACTAAAAAGTCATCTAGCAGGCCAATAGTTGCCCACTTTCTAGAAAACAAAAGTTAATAATGAGATCAATTGTGCAACTTTATTGGTACCGATAATCCATGATTATTTGGACATTTGTGCATAAGTATTAGATCAATTGTGCAAACTTTATGGTTGTCAAAGCCAATGATTAATAAGGAGTAGAGAATATGTTTTAGACAACACATTGAGATGGCCTTTTTTTTTAACCTTGTGTGCATAATGGATCCTACAGTGTTCGTTTTTATTACCCACAAGTTAAAACAATAGCTATAAACAATTAAGTCCATACAAATATATTAAAAAAATAATCATTGAAATGGAATGTACCATATTAGAACTTAGGGTATGTGAAGTTAGCTATAAAGACTACTATGCTCTTCCCCTACATGAAATATGGAAATGTCCCTTGTATTATAAGCTATTATAAGCAATTATAGACTGATGGGGTGATGTCATAGACTGAAAAATATCCATATCCATCATTTTCATTTCCAGTGATCTATTAAATAGAAGTTCATTTAAGAAATGCTTCTAAATGGATAATGAGATATGCAACAATGATTATCACAAGCCTGAACAATGATGAACACAAGGTCTAAACCATAGGGGCCAAGATTCTTTGGGACAAGGACAGTCCTGAATAGAAGTGGGACCTGCCCCGATCCAAAAGCTGATCTCCTCTTAATGGGTCCTCTGAAACCTATCAAGTCAAGTGTTGTATTTCCCCCCAAGTCACTCAGGGCATCCCACCATGAAAAGACACCCCACCAACAATACAGCCATTAGGTCTCTATAGACATTAAGTAATCACTATCTATCAGTCCATTGCGAGATTGCTGTCAAGTCTATGGAAGTTTGTTGTTGGCGAGGAATCCTAAAAAGAGCACAGTAGTGAAGGTATCAAATCCATTCACTCAATGCCCATTTTTATGAAAGTTACAACAACTGTATCAGAACTCAGCCTCAGTCCGTGAAGTACAACAAAGAACAAATGCCAGTCTGGCAGGCTTTTTAAAGTCAAAACAAAAAAACAAATAATACCCTATTGATCTTAGCAGACTGCCAGACAGAGGGTCTTATTTTGGAAAACGTTTGTGGTATTCTTTTGTTTTAAATTTGCAGTGAGCTTTTATTATCTACTCAGTTCAATGCAGAAGGGTTGCAGGGAGCAGGACATCTGGAGTTAATGGAATCAGTACAGAAAAGAGCTCTGCAGTTTTTGATATTTATGGGCATGGTGTTGTTGCTGTTTGGTGTTCTTAACGAGGAATATTATTGGAGGACAGATATAACATTTATGGGCATCATCAAGAGAAGGCTGGGTATAGGATCTTTACCACCAGACTGCAGATCAAGGTGCAATGGATGTACTCCCTGCTTGACTGTAACCGTTCCCATCAATCCAACCAGAACTGTGAGTCCCATGGATTATTATCCAGAGGTTTGGAGATGTAAATGTAGAAATAAGATATTTAAACCCTAGCCTAGCCAGTACATCAACTTCTCTATTGGTTACTTCTATGATGCATAATTATTCAATTTGTTATTTTGTTTATGAAGTTATATCATCTATACTACAAGTTTCTTTACTGAGGCACTTGCACTGCTTTGACAATGTCTAGGCTTACATGGCTAGAGTTGTCTAGCATAGTAGCTTCAGTATCCAAATCTAAGATGTTTGCTTAGATGCAGATGGAAAAAGACAGGGTTTGCGTTATTAGTATGGGAAGTTTTGGTGAAAAAAAAAAAATCTATATGACCCAACTAGAAGAAAGTACATTGATCATTATGGGCTGCTGAAACTTCATTATTCTGGTAGTTTGCATTGTTTGTAAACTCAACTCTAAACAGACAGATTAATTTATTCAAGCAATAAGGTCTGCATAACTTAGATGTGTTTTGGACCCTCTGGGTTATCAAATCTTTCAATTTGTACTGGGTCATTGCTGATGTTGGGTGCAGGTTAAGAGCATAAATCTAGCTGCACAAATGTGAGAAATTTTCATTTTTTCCAATGGTGGGTGTATGAATTTTTCACGGTTTATGTAATGTTTTATCAAAAGATTGTTTCTGAAATCAATAATGTATGGCTTTTTAATCTTTATATTCAGCAATTTGTCATCAAGGGACAGATTGATTGTTTCTTGAATTGATAATGTATGACATTTTAATTCTTACATTCATTGATCTGTCATTCAGCAATTTGTCATTGACAGAGATTGTTTCTGAAATCATTTGAGTATGTTTTTCAATCTTAACATTTTGTGATCTATATCATTTAAACACTTCTGGATTTGATTGTATAATCTTTTTTTGCATCAATGTTCGAGATCACACTCACTTTATCTTCGCATTCTCTTTTCATTCTGATGATGGATCACTGAGTGCAATCTGAAACATTGATGCAAAAAAATATTACATAATCAAATCTAAAAGCATTTAAATGATATTGATATGAATTGTGGATAACTAATTACATTAATTCTGTGACCTATCATCCAGAAAGAAAAATAAGCTGAAACATTGATAAAAGAAATATAAATTGTTTCTGAAATCACTTGAATATGTTTTCTAATTAACATTTAACAAGAAATATAAATTGTTTCTGAAATCACTTGAATATATTTTCTAATTAACATTTAGCAATCTGTCATCAAGAAAGAAAAGTGATATGAAACATTGACAAAAGAAATATGCGCTTATTGAAAGAACAATCTTTTGAGTTTCTAATATATCACTTTCTATGCAGATGATAGAAGGATAACTGTGCACAACATATTAGCCATAAAAAGTGCATACAGTTGATACTCTTCATAAAAACTGCCATTGATTGAGGAACACATTTTTTTTTTTTTGAAAGCTTTTTATATTTGTTTTTAGATTCTGATTATTACAGGGATCATCTTTTCTATGCACACATTGCCACTATGAAATGCAATATGATTCTGCATGTTCATCAGACAAGATTTAACAGTGTACTAGGTGTCATGAACTTCACTGTAATTTTGAAGCTTACATTCTTGGGTAGAGTAGTCTGTGTGTCTATATATATATATATCACATTTTATTTAAATGTATTTATTAATATTTAATTTTTAATTAGACTTTTTAATGATATTATTTGTTTAAATTTGTTTTAATAGAAATTGACTTATGTATTCATTAAAAAAATTACTTAGGTTCAAAGTAGTTTGAGTGATATCTTAATAAGTTCATACTTCAGACTCTAATCACCCTTTACAATGTTCAAGGACTATTTTTATGTTATCTGATTTTTTTTATTTATGTAGTCATTAAATTGAATAGATAGGTGAGACTTTATTTTATTGATAGATTACTGAGTATGATTTGAAATGTTTATGTAAAGAAATATGATATGAATTCAAAAAAATATATACTAATTTTATAAATTATATAAAATTTACATGTTTTAATATTTGGCATTCTTGATTGATAGTCCGCTCCTACTCCATTTTTGTTAAGTGTTATGTTCTCTTCTAGTTTATCTAGTCTCATGAATGATGTCTTAAATCATAATGTAGTTGTTTGGTAGTCCTTTGTATCTAACACATTCATATCTTGGTCTTTCTTTTATAGCTATAATTGTCACATATTTCTAGTAGGATGTGCATGAGAGTTAATTGAAGGTTTCCGAATTTTGAGACATATTCAAGGCACCTCACAATTTGATATTCATTATACATCTAGAGATCGAGAAGTCTATTTCAGTTTTTTTTAACTTTCCTTCTTTGTGTCCTCATTACATGGTTTTGAAAGAAGTAGTATGTTATTGCATTATCATCTATAGAGGTAGAGTATCAACGTGTAGTTTTGACCAATCAAGAGCTTATTTGGCTCTGACAGTTATTGTGTGAGGTTGGATGTTCTCTTGATAGTCCTGCAAGTATCTAGTGTGATAATCAATGTATTATTCACATTATATGCAATCTAGTGGAATATCAGTGGACTAAGCATATTGAAATCTACATACACTTCATATGGTATCTCATCTAGGATGACCTTCTCAACTTGGAGTATTTACCTATATAGTAGCAAGTTGTGGACATCTTCACAAAACCTTTAGCATCACCTTGTTGTCTTTAGTTTTGATAATTACTTAAGACAAAGGAAGTTCTTGGGAACTCTTCATGGGTCCTCCTTCGCTCACTAATACATGTTTTCTTTTCATATTTATTTATCTCTTTCGGAGAGGACTTTCTCCCATAGGATTTTCTATTTTTCTATTTGTGAGAGATATTTTATACAAGGGTACCTCATCAAGCCTAGTTTATGGGTCGACCCATATTTTCATTTTATGCATTGTTTTATACCTCCCTAAGTTACCTTAAGAGGGGTATGGTGGAAATAAGAGACATTTACTAGCTAGTTATATGTTAGGACCTATCCACGCCTTGTTCCTTAAGTTTACTTAGGTTATTTTTTAGTGTTTCATTTCATAATATGTACATGATTATTTTTTATATAAAAAAGAAGCAAAACAAGGGTATTGGCCCTTACAAAGGCAAACCAAAAAGGTGATTTACAACAAGGTCAAGAACATACCATTAACAACACACTAGCAGAATAGCTAGTAACCCACATCAAGAGTGGGTAGATAACTCACCCACAACCTGGGGTGGAGAATGAGAAAACATAGAATGTTTTTTTCCTACACTGGTAACCGTCTAGACAATACTATCACTAGACTCCCCATAGCAAGGGGGGCAAGTGGAAAAATCATCTTTGTGAAACTGTCAACACAAGGGGCAAAGCACTAACAAGGCTGCATAATGTCAGTCAAAGGTTGGAGTATAGCAGGAGCATCATATGGAGAAGGGTCCACATGGGCATAGGGGGGCCTCACCCTAAACAAGAATGAAGAAAGAGGTGGATTTGGATCCCAGGACCTGAGGAGGTCAAACCAACAACATGAACATTATTTTGGGAGGAGTCATCATCAGCTTGTGAAGAGTCATTAGAGGAAGAATTAGAAACCAAGACAGTCAGGTGATCACCATTAGCATCCTTCCACCAAGTGGCAAGGCCTTTGCGACATGAGAGAGAATAGTATGTGGCCAAGTGACTAGTAGAGAAGAACCAACGACATCAAAAGGGGATGGCATATCCCCAACCATGAGAACCACATTTCTGAGAAGAGGTATGCAGATATCAATATCAACCAAAATGTGAGCAAAGGTAGAGAGACCCTTGGAGGTAGTGGTATCATCCACGTTCAAGAAATGACCAATAGAGTTGCCAATGGCCTCAAAACAAGAATTTTCCTGGAAAAATGAATGTTATGATCTTCTAGTTGTCTTATATTTTTATCCCTGCTTATGTAGAAAGGGCATCTCATTGTATTGTAACATACTACATGTTAATTTGTTTTAAGGCAATATAGGAATTTTTCATTACATCTTTCTCTCATAGAAGGTTTTTGGTTTTGCTAGGAGATTGTTATACCTATGAGTTCTTCCATACCTCTAATAGCACTTGCATCGAAAAATCATGTCATTTGCAACATTGTCTAGTTCCACTCTTTCCTAATATATTATATTGATAATCTATTTGAAAGTAATTACACAAAAAAGGAAATTGACCTTGGTGTTAGGATAGTAATAAAATATCTTGCAATTTTAGAGGCCATATTCATTTGAAGTGTAGTTGATATCTAATGGAGTTCCAAATTGATCTATGAGGCCATCATTCTCAACATAAATTCATCACACAATTGGATATTCATGGCGTGCAAATCCTAAATTGTTCAAATGGGCTTGATTGCTTGATTAGTGCTAACCACCTAGACCTAATGAATAAATAAGATTTGGTTGTCTCAGCAAAATCACAATGACAGTAACTAAGACCAAAGTGTAAGAGATTGGGTATGTTGATTTTAATTTTAATCATGTACTTGATTAACTAAATACATCTTCTATATTCATTAGTGAATCATTAGAAATAATTAAGCCATGTGCATCCAATCATATATACAATATAACATTTATTGATAAATTTGATTGATATTTACCTACTACCGAACTCAAAAAATGAAAAACACAACTACATCACAACCCTCTCACAACTTATTTTTTAATACAATTCTATAATGCTTAAACTATTAATGAAATATATCAATCTCACATCATTATTCCAATGCAATTTTATTAATAGATTCATAATCAGTTTAAAGTTATTCATGTTTTATAATATTTTTTTCAAAGGGCTCATTTAGATAAAAATGAGAAGGCATAATGTGTCTCCAGCAAGCCATTTTTATGAAGGTTCCTTGCAATAATTATGCTATGTTCAATACAAAAGAAAATTATGAAGGTTCGTATAGTAAAGATAAGGATAGATAAGGTTTATAGTATAGCGTGTTTCATGCACTTTAAGTTGGAAGTTCACATTATTAAATCAATTAGATATAATTCCTTGTGATGAAGATATCATAACTTTTCTAAAATTTCTTCTATGAAAAAATTCTTTTAAAAATATAATTCGAATATTCAATTTCAAAAGTTCTCAAATAAATTTTATTTTTAGATTATAATTATTCGATATAATAAAATAAATTTGAAACTTTAAATAAAATATATTTTTGATACTAAATATATTATAGAAAATAGGATGGATGAATTCTTTCTCACCCATTCTGGTAGGGGTAAGGTGTTCCTTTTACTATTCTTTACATTGGTTGGTATCTTTTACAAAATTTATCTTCATATCTCTCCTCGCCCTCATCTTGGGTGGGTGGGATTAGTATCTTTGGATTAATCCCATTTACTCGGATGTTGGTGAGGGGAACGATCTCTTCTCTATCAGTTGGGAATGGTGATGTAACATCTCTTTGATCACTTGCAACGTATATGTTTATGGTGTATTTTGTACTTTACCCCTCCTTATCGAACGGTATGGAGTGAAGTTGCTTATTGGGATACTCGGTTCACTTGTAATAACTCTGTTTCCAATTCCTTCCTACATAATTGGGACTCTGGCACCTATAATCATTATCATCTTTTCTTTCTTTGGGTTGGTGATCGCCTTCTTTTGTTATATGGCTTTTGTTTCTTCACACATCTCTAGTGTGCTAATTGTTGTCTTCACGGTTCGCCATGGTTTTTTAATATTGCTTATTTTACATTTTTTTATTAGATAATTTGCGATTCAATCATACCAAGGCTACTAATATTGATCTTGGCAGAATGAAGAGGATATGTATATGCAGGGGGATCGTTGTGTCAGACGAGGTTGCTTGTACGGACACAGTGGATGATTCCAAGCTCCAGGGACAACGGTCACTCTTCTTCCACTGAGGCATCAATATCCTCTTCTTTCCCCTCTTCTTCTTCCCTATTCTTCCCCGGTGGGTCTTCTTCGGATGTATTGAGGTGATTGGGTTCTCGGGATGATGGGTTTATTGGGTGTGCTTCTGTGTGGGTTTTTGGATTGGGTGGGGTAGACTAGTTGGCTACTCTATCAACTTTTTTAGGAGTTCTTGTTGTAATTAGTCCTTTAGATGATTTTTTTGGGTTGGGTTTGGTGCTTAATGGGTTACTTGGGGTGGTTTTTTCTATTGTTGAAAGCGACAATGTAATTGTGTTTGTCTCCTCATTTTGCATTTGTTGGAGACTTGGTTTTTTAAATTTATGAGCAAGACCGGAGGTTTTCTTTACCTGGTTCTTTCCTACCAGTGCTTTTTGAACCAGGTTTGTTAAAAGAAAAAAAAAATTTAATAAATTTTAGTGGTACAAGTTACCACTTTTACCCAAAAAGAAAATACTTAATTATATACAAATTTATGAATTTAAATAATTTAAATATTTATCTTTTGAATATGTGTGTGTGTGTGTGTGTGTGTCAGAGAGAGAGAGAGAGAGAGAGAGAGAGAGAGAGAGAGAGAGAGAGAGAGCATCCTGGGTGTNAGAGAGAGAGAGAGAGAGAGAGAGAGAGAGAGAGAGAGAGAGAGAGAGTTCATCCTGGGTGTAATTTGAAACATTGATTACTATAATTTTGTTATAGACAATTTAACTAATTCATAATTCTTATATCATTTCATTGTATTCTATTGTGGCCATTGTTGGCATGTTATATGAACAATGTCAATTTTATTATTTTCTTGGGAATCTTCATCATTCAATCAATTGTTGTCGTCAAATTAGCTCAGGGATTTAATGTGATAGAACTAAATATTATTATAATTTTTTTCTCTTCTTCTCTAATTTTAGCAATCCTAGAAAAATAAATAAAAGTAAAAGATAATTAATTAACTCTGTGATTACATTATCCACCAAGATTTCAATCCTTTAACTCTCAATCAAAAATATATTAACTCTTTAACAAATAAAAAATATTATAGAAATTGACATTTTTATTATTAATAATATCTACATGACAGTTTGATTGATCCCAAAGGAATCTTCATAAAGATAGATGCATATATCTTGCATATATCTTTTTGTCATAATCGACTTCACAAATTCATTTATATCATTTCATTTCTTAAGGTTGTATTTCTTTTTGTGACCATTGTTATGGCCATGTTTGTTGGTATGTTGTATAATCAGTGACAGTATTGTTGGATAGTTTGTCAATTTTGATTATTTTTGCAGCGACCCACTTGGCCAGCTGCCATTGTCAAATCAGTACATCAGATTTAGCATCTGTCTCCTCTCTCTCTAGGTTTAGAGGGCCTCGAGAAGACAGTAGAAGATGACTTAAAACAAACGAAGCTTCTCTTTCACATGAATTGCTTTTGGCAATTCGACAAAACCATGACTGCCGTTTTCACCTCTATACTTTTTTTCATTGTTATGTAAGACAAACATCACAACAGCCTTTACTAGAACTTTGCTGAAGAAATTAATATAAATAATAATAAAGCTTGTTTAAGTTTTAGAATAATAGATATTAACTGAGCTTTGTGAAGTATAGTTAAGGATAACCTTGAAGTTATGTAATATCATGTGGATCCAATCTTTGAGGGATAATTCTGATATGGTGGAGTGTATGTTTACGTGATTCAGTTTATTGTGATGTCTATTCTTTAGTGGTGCTTAAGGACTGACAATATTTAGAAATATTTTGGGAAGATTATAGAATTGTGTAGGTTCGTGATCACCTTAATCAACTCTCTTGAATGGGTGATTTTATTGCCGTGACAAGTATTGACAAGAAGGCGAGTAATCTAGGATGTTTTGGGCAGCGTCTATGCAGCCCAAAATTTGTACTTGAAGTGACAAATTTTTATGTTTATTAATTAAATTGAAAATCTGTGATCTACTGTCAGATATTTTTAATTTAATTAATAAACATAACAATTTGTCACATCAGGTGCAAATTTTGTGTTGCATATCCATTTCCGATGTTTTGATGCAAATATTGTTCTTTTCAATGCACCAAGTTGATACATGTGGGGATTGTTGCAAATAAGGTATAGATAAGATCAAATATGTGGGAATGTGTGAAATTGAGAGTAATTGAGGTTGGGAAAAAAATAAGGAGCCAAACTTAACGCAAGAGTGTGACACGTCACTATGTATTTGTGATCCAAGTGAAATCTCATACACACTCTCCTCAATAGACCATTTTTGCTCTCAATTATTCTCAACTAGCTACACAATGCTCCCACATATATGTGCAATAGTGTGTGTTTCTATCCATGCACAATTGCCATGTACATGCTATGACATAGCACATGGTTATACATGCGAATATCCACTTGGATCATATGTGTGTACCAATTGGTGAATTAACATTTGTGTAATACTACTATACACATTTGACATATTGGGGAGCCTACACCAACTTTTCCTATAACACAATTAACACCATACAATTTTGACACATGTTGTCACTCCACCCACATGATCTATGCAACATTTACACATGACACTTCTCAACATATTTTTGAATCCTATCTAACTCATCTCTATGGATAATTACACTAGATACAAAGCATAGGGGAGAAGAACCAACCAACATCTCTATTGTGCACTTATAAATTGTACATATCTAAATTCCAATGATCTAGTTATGATTCGTTATCCAACTTAGGCACCCTAGGAAAACCCAACTAGATGTTAATAAAAAAAATATGCTTTAGTCCACCATACCCCTATCCAAAATCCTATCTTAATTTCAAATTATCCAATACCTAATCAAGTCATGGTCTTGCATCCTAGAGATGTCATCTTTGAAGCACCGCATGAAAATCAAACTTTCTTGCCCCCTTCACATGATCCATCAATTGCTTAAGTGTAAGAAGAGGAGAAAATCAATGAGCTAGTTGGATAAGTAATGACACTATCTAATGAGGTTACATACATCAAAACCCAAAATATGCAACTATAAAATTCTCAAAATAGAAATAAAATTTCCTTAGATTGAATTTAACATAGATAATGGTGAGGCGCCTTCTCCAATGGATGGAAAAAAAAAATGATTGTAGGTTGTGCATGGAAGGGTCAATATGAAAAATATTATCCTCAATAATCAATGTATAATGCATAATACTATTTCCTATTTGGAGGCTAATTACTTACAATTTATAGTATTTGATATATTTTAGAGGGAAGCGTAAACAATATTTAAGCACTTCAAGGTCACGGTACAATAATGATCCATGAGATAATTTAATTTGGCACTGGTGAATTTACTATGATGGTAGAAAGATATGGTCTTCCTCAAGAAAAGGTCTCAAAATCTTGATTGCAATGTGGATGAAGTATGATCTTATCAACAATATCAAATGGACTATAGAGCTATGCACTGAGGAGTATTATGCCAAAAGATCCACTGGCTACTTCTATTACCGGGCAAACAATTATTAGACACCACTTGAATTGAAGGACCTTGACAATCTAGTACCCCCTAAAGTAGTTGTTCCTTCTTCTTCAAGTCTATCTTCTACAGATTATCAAGGTAGAATCATAAGCTCATTATAAATATGGATGATAGTAGGTCAGGATCCCACACTGTAGAGAAAATTAAAAAATTTAAATTCTTCCATTGACTAAATTAATGAAGAAAATATAAATGAAATGGATTGTCTTTAAAACTTTGAGGATCATCTAACCAAGGCTACTTCACCAATAAAAGCTCCATTTGAAGATGTAGTAGAGCTAAAGAAAAAGCTCCAATAAAAATTGTAGATGCTCATGAGTAGCTATATATAATGATAAAAAAGAATCTCCACCATTCTTCCTAACCTTACAATAGTTGGTAGGAATCTTCAAAACCATTTAGTAAATTCTGACACACCTTCAATGTTAAGATTGGATCAATGTGTAAAATCCTAGGTTAACATGAGCCAAATATAAGAGACCGGCCAATTGGAAAAAAACTAAAGTAAATATAATAGAACATATAAATCATATACATATTTGGTTTGATTCACCCTCATTTCCAACATTAAATTGATATCCAAGTGGTGAACATCCTAAATGCTTATTGCATACTTTTGAGTAGAAAATGGTCTAAGACATCAAGTGGATACATGACAGCTAATTTATTACACATGTGATTTTCATAGAGGGGTATTTCAAATTGGGTCTCTAGATATAAGGAGATCCAAGAATGAAACACTTGACTCTGGAGTAAAATGACAATGATGGAATTCTATATGTTGAAGTAGATCCTAATCTAAACATCCTTTTTTGTGTAGCAACAAAAGAAGAATTTTTTTTTAATGGTTGGTGCTAATAGTGAAAGCCCTATGATATTGCAGAGATTTTTTTCAAGAATCTAAGTGCTAGTAGAATTGTAAGAACCATCATCCTCTAATGAAAATAGTGGGTGGATTGAAAATTTTCAAGAATTTGTTTGCAAGTTCATAAAGGACCAAATTAATGTTGGAGAAAGAGTGGTGATTGGGAACTTACTATAACCAACTTGGTGGATATGTAACAGTGTTTTGCATATTTAGCTAACATGTTCTTTATTCTTAAAAATAATTAACTAAATGAAAGGTATAGAAAAAGCGTCAAAGAAGTAACATTGAGAATCATAATCCTTGCATAGATTATATCATTAAGAGGATACTCAAGAAAGAGAATATAATATGAAAGACTTAACACCTTCAAAATAATAGAAGAAATATAAGCTAATTACCTTAAACTTTGATGGTTGCAAATCAAACAAAGGATTGGAGATGAAGCCAAATTGAAAAACTATAAAAGAAAATCATTTGTTGTACCTAATGGATTACATTTTCATTATGTTAACAATGAAATTGAATATGAATATGAATAACTTGTTCATAAAAGAAATCTAAAATGTTGCACACCTTTGGGGACTTTGAACTGGTCGTTAAGTAGGATTGAGAATAAAATGTATACCATGCAAAAAAACCATCATGTTATTAGAACATAATATTAGATCATTTAAGGATTTGATGTGCATTTAACATCTGACATATCCCTAAGATGTAAAAGCATACAATAATAAATTTATCTTCACCAACAAGTACTTAGAGATCTTAAATTTATGATTTTTAAAAAATAGTTGAACTTTAACATTAGTTCCTTCAATGCTAGATAATACAACCCATTCTGAAGTGTTCAATGATGACCAATATATTCTAGAATTTATCACAACTTTAATAATTTTTTAGGCATGTCACTAATAGAAGTGAAAGAGTAGATGTTAGAGATGATGAATAAGGAATAGTGAACTTGAAAATAAACAATCCCAAAATAGATCTAGTATAGCTAGAGCATCCATTTGATGTTTAGACCAACTACATAAACAAAAGAGCCATACAAATTATGGAGCAAAGTATCCTCCACACAACATGGAATATTAGTATAATGTGAAGAAAATCTTTTAATGGACTGCTTATAGTAAATGAGAAAGGCTTAGAATCATCTGTATATTAAATAAATTTTTTGATGTAATAGCATGGAGCCATCGTTATTTGATGACATGTGATACCTTCATTATGAACCACATAATTCCTCTTAAAATTAGTGTAAAACCATTCAAGGAAAAGGAAATAAAAAATATAAAGCAATATTAGAATCTCTTGTTCTCCAAATGTGTGCAAAAGTTGCTTTATACCCAAATAATCTTCCTTATTAGAGACTCTTTTTAGATGGATAACCTTGTGCTAGTGCAAAAGAAAAGTGGAAAAATTAGACTTTTCTTAGATTTTAGAAATATTAATATATATTTTGAGAAGGATAACTATATGTTATTAGGTAATTCCCTATAGATTATAAATATATCCCAATTTCAATATATTTCCTTGTTAGATATTCTAGTGACAACCAAGTAATGTTATATCAATGTGACATATTGAAGACTATTTCACCGCTGAGTGGAGAAATTTGTCCCACAAAAGAATGTCTTCTAGCCTTATAGATGTTGGTGCAAGATAGTAGAGAGTAACGAAATTTAGATTCAAAGATCTAGTTGGAAAGTACATAATCATCTACATAGATTATTTGACTATGTTGTTTTTTAGTAAAAGAGTCTTCTAGACCATAATCCTAATTTGAGAAAAGTGATATAGATATGATGAGAGCATGGTATATTGTTAAATCTAAGAAGTGTATCTTTGGGGCTATTGAAGGGAGGCTACTAAGCCATATTATCTAAGAGAAAGGAATCCCTATTGAACTAAAAAGGTTGGAATCTATACTCAACATCTCTATATAAGCTAGCAAAAAAGAGATTAAGTCCTACTTTGGAACGATAAATTTTTGTATATAAATTCATCCAGTTTTGCTAAAATTGTTGGGTACTCAATGTCATGCTTAAGTAATATTCCAAAATGTAATGTGCGCCATGAGAAAAGTATCCCTTTTCTGAAATAAAGAAAGCCACAATTAACGCCCTAGTATTAATCAGTCTAGACTACTTTAGGACCTTTCACATCTACATATTCACTTGAAACCATACATGTGTTTACACAATCAGGAGATGAGAGGTTTTATTTCCTTCATGATATCTTCTTTCATGGATGCATAAGTTTGATATCTAAATGTACATAATAAAGCATATGTTCTTATGAAAATTGTTAAGAAGTTTAGACATTACATTTTAAGAAGTGAGGTGTTTCGCATGGTACCTAATATAGAAGTGAAGACCTTGTAAATTGAATTAGGTGCTTGAATGGATAAACGGGTCACCATATTGTAAGATTTTAATTTGCAGGTGACTTCAATGATGATAGTCAAAGGAGAGGCTTAAAATGCACTATTCTAGAGGTACAACCTTAGATATGATGTCAAGAATATGTACTCAGTTCTAATCCAAAGAATATCTTATATTTAAGAACATGATATTTTATTTGTTATTGAATGAATTTTCATCTCACTTGAATCCCCCAAATGTCAAGTATTGAACCTAAAAAGTGACAACTTTCTATTGTAGGCTAGAGTCTTATTTAGAAGAAATTGTGATGGGACACATTGCAAATATTTGAAGAAGGAATAAATATTATGATTCTTGAGATATATAAGAATAATAATCCATTTACAAAAAACAAGTTTCATTAGACCTTATTATAGAAAGGTGAATAACACATCTAATCATAACACTTTTGGTTAAGTTGTCTTTAATATAATGAGAAGTGTACAACTGGCATGATTTCTACTAAGAGATGACATATTATCCAATCAATACCCACTTCCATTCACATTCATTCGTAGGAATTACTTCATCTGTCAATTTCATCCATTTTAGATACCTTTGATTAGGTCCATAATTTGTGACAACGGTATAGGGTGTTTACATAATTGTGGCACTAGACTTTAAAATTTAAATTTAAATAACGGATTCATTTGTTTTCCTTCCACTGAATTATTGTTTACTTTGCGTGTAAAATATTTTCCTTGTAACTTTAAAAGTGAACTTAAGGATTGGCCCTGATTCAAATAGATAAAAAAATAATTCTCCAATAACTCTAAAATTGCATCAATGTTCAAGTATATTACATGATTGTTGGAATCCTTATGAGGCTTGATATAGAAGAGGAATTATCCCTACCAACTTTGTGTGCATGTTTAGAAGTAAAGTTGGACATTTTTCAAGATTAAACATGTTACAAATTGTATTTACGCAAAAGAATTAGATCCATAAGTAAGTGATCAATTCTATGTTGATAAGTGTCTACCATATCCCCTCGGGATTTGTGACATGGTTTAATAGCCTCTTGTAAGATCTTTAACTAGGATGGTAACAATTTCCTGAATAGATGCACCTTTTGGGAGAATAGGCATCTCAAATCCTTATAAGTGGTATTAGAGTCGGGTCGTAGGTTTAGATCCCCTATGCTAAGGATGAGATTGTTGGTAAGTGTCCACTATATCCCCTCGGGATTCATGACATGGTTTAATAGCCTCATGTAAGATACTTAACTGGGATGGTAGTGATTTCTTGAATAGGTGCATCTTTTGGGAGTGGGAGGAGATTGTTGGTAAGTGTCCACTATATTCCCTTGGGATTCATGATATGCTTTAATAGCCTCCTGTAAGATACTTAACTGGGATAATAGTGATTTCTTGAATAGGTGCATCTTTTGAGAGAAGTGGCCAGCTCAGCTCCCTATATTCTATAGTTATGGAAGGTAGATTTGTAGTTGTTAAAGCTTCTAGACAAGAAAAAAAAATGTATTATAGAACATTTGAACTCAACATCATTTCGGTGGTTAATAACATAAGATTTTGTCATTAATCCAAGTGTTCTTTAAGAATTTCAATATATCTTACATATCTTAATTTCTATTACATAGAAGTATCAATACACTAACATGAAAGTATTAATTCATGGTTCTAACAAAATTTATCTCTAGACCAAACTAAAAGCTTAAATATCTATTTTTTTAATTTTAATATTAAAAATGTATTACAATATCTTATGCTCACGAAGTACTTGATATGAGGTTTAACTATATCAACTTAGTGTAGTGAGCTCCACCACTTCACAATTTTCAATTAATGCGCCTGGTTTGTACAAATTTCATCACATCAATGCTTTCGGTGCTTGTATTATTGTAATCTTAATTTTCTTTATGTCCATTTCCAATGTTATAATTACAATTATGATTTATCTCAATAATTCAACCACCTTTGTATTGCTATAGACGACACTTGAAAGGACTTCAAGTAGTCCAAGGTAACAGAAAAACCTAGTTCTTTGCAACGTCTATATTCCATCTATGGCTTTTCCTGATTTGATTTATTTGTTTTTGCATTCACATAGTTTTCTGTGTTCTTGTAGTTTTGCATCTTAAGTAGACAAAATGTCTGCTCTGAATTTCCCAAAAGAAGAAAAAAGGCAAGGATGATGGGATGAGCATCATTGAAAACAAAACAAGGAAAAAAGAAACAAGTACAAATAAACATGGTAATCAAACCACATAGCTATATGCCCATTAAACTACAAACTTAACTTTTACAATTACCAAGTTTGCCAACTCTAGTCTCCATGTATACAGTTACATAGTTGAACCTTACAATATGTGCAGATATAATCTTATATCAGTCATGAGACTTTGGATGGCAATAACTACAAACTTTTGCTGATACATGCTGCAAGCTAGGAATAAGTATAGTTTAGATAAGTTCTTGTGTCTAATGAGGTCCAGTTCCAGGGGTTCTTCTCTCTGGAGTAGCAGGAGGATGAGTAGTTGGTCCATGATAATCTATGTTGAAAATCAGCTCTCTTCCTTCATCAACATCTATCATTTCATGCATCTTTTTTCCATCTTCGCCATTTATCTTAACATTTTCTTTCATGTCAATATTCTTTGCTTTCACCTGTCATACCAAAAAATATTGTCATAATGATAACAATCTCTTAGACTTTTAAAAGATTGTTTCTGAAATCAGCATGTTTTTGTATCAACTCTCCTCTATTTTAGAATAGATTGTTAGATAACATCACACAAAAACATACATAAGATTTCAAAAACAATCTTTCAAATACTAGATCTAACTCATACCAACAGTCTCTAGATCCCACTTGCTTTGTATTTTCCTGATTTTGATCTACTTATATGTCCATAAATAATATAGCATTTAACATATAGTTTTTCTATTAAATAAATACTTCCTTTTATGGACATAAATACTTAGGTTTATACACAAACACCATTTCTTTGAATGCTTTATAACGATATAGATGGTGCAAGTTTTCTACATTCTATGAATATTATTGAACAATATTTAGATTAATATCAATTGATTCTACCTCATAAGAAATCATTAAGTGTGATTTGAAACATCAGATGAAAACCATACACAAAATAATCTAAAATATTGCTCAATAATATATAATATTGGCCAGCTTTTAAATAAACTGACAATACATACCACTAAGATAATTTTTTAACCAATAAAAAAAATAAACAGCATCCCAGTGAGAAAAAAATTGATAAACACTCAAAGTGCTATTGTGTGCAGTTTTTCCACTGACCACCTCTGAAAATTTTCCTTTTTCAACCTCTGACATGCTCACTGCTCCATCCTCTGGCAAAGACCCACCTGTTAAACCCATGGTAATTGTCAACAAGCATCTAAATGTCCATAGAATCAGTAAGTACATCAAATACCATTATACTGCCTCCTTCATAGTTGTATATCCTTCAACCTTCCAAATTATTCTTCAACAATCCAAATTTAGAATCTATTGTAAAACATGATATCATAATTCTACAATCTAAAATGAATAATGTTATTGTTTCTGGATTAGAATGTATAGAGAATTTTTTCATCAACATATCACATTACAATTTATTATCTATCATCATTTTTTTCTCCTTGAGCTCTCTATTTTCATTTTGATGATGGATCAAAGAATATGACCCAAACATCGATGAAAAATTCACTACACGATCTAATCTAGAAACAATTGCATCAAATCTAAATTGACAAATAACCCTCTCCGAATAAAAAAATAAGTTTGTTGTATCAACATAGCCATAACCTTAAACCCTCAAGATCAGAGATCTTTATTGGTATTACCAAGTTGTGCTGATGAAGCTCCATGCAGAAGAAAGGTGGTAAGCAAAGAGAGCAGGCAGAGCAGAAACCCACATGATGAAACATGACCCATTTTTTCTCCAATGGAAAACCAAAGAGTGATGATATAATTGGGTATGGGTGGGGTATTTGAAGGAGATTGGAGCCTCGCTTGAACATTCTGCACAGTTTGTAGCCTTTCAATTCAGACAAAATCATGTATTCTGTGCAATGGAATATCTGAGGATTGGTAGAATTTCTTAGCCCTTGGTAATTGAATGATTTCTTCTTTGTTTGGTAGTTGAATCTGATGTTGAGCTTGACTATGAGTAAACATCCTAGCACACTATCTATGACTATCTAGAGCCATTGAATCATTATCTCTTGACGCATCATTACAAATGTCGAGGATTTCACTTTGACAAGCTTCTCTGACACTGTTCAAAAGTTGAATGTGCATAGTTTTGGAAAAATCCAAAATGGAGATGGCTATATAAAACAATAAACTTTTGAACAAGGACCAGATTGAACCACTAAAACATAAGCACAATCGCTTGATTTCAACCAAAAAACTCTCAGCACTTATAGTGTAGTTTAGGTGCATGTTTTGTTGCAAAAACAATCTCTAATGTAAAATTTAAGCCATGATTAGAGGGAAGAATATCTTCCTGAATGACAACACAAACTTATGCAGCCTACATTGTAAGTGCACACGTGTGATCTAATAATTACCATATACTAAATGGCAAACCATTTATAGTGCATTCAATTTGTGATGCTGCACTATATAGGATCTGAGGAAACAAACACACATGGACGTACCTTGCTTAAGCCCAACAGCTTTAGATTTCAGAGTAAAAGATTTTTCATAAATGGTATTAATTTGTGGAATAAATGTAATGATAAGGTATAAAAGTGATATCTTGTATTTCTAGGTATTTTTACATTATTTTGTATAAATATCGAACATGTATATTATTCTCAAATTTATTTTGATTTATTTAGTTCAATATGTCATTTGAAATTAAATTTTCATTATTTAGATTTTTTTAATGAAGAAATTTGGATTTTTTAGTTTGGATTGAGTTTAAAGATGCTACTTACAAGAGATATCTTTCCATCTTAATTGTCGAAGCCACACCAAAGGGCTTCGGTCCTCATTTTTCTACAAGCACAACTACCTAATGAAGGCACATATCTTGTGAGAACATCAACCCAGTGAAGGCACAAGGCCTTCAATCCAGCAGCCCAATGGGGGTTTGAACCTTGGTGGCTACTTCACCAATGACATGACTTCGTCATGACACTATGCCTCAAACGGTTTAGATATTTTTAAATTACTATTTTGAATTTAAGATATCAAAATTTTAAGATGTCGCGGAGAAGACAAGTGCCCCAACTGCTACAAGAGAATTTTGATACTATATTCATTCCTCCAAACCAAAGTTGTCATGTTGGGTTTGATCAAGGAAATACTGTTTGCAACCAACCATAACTCCAAGACTAGTTCCTATACACACTCAAGGTCATCACAACATGGATACAAACCCACTTCTTCACAATATTGCTACCAACACTCTCGTGATCACACGATTCAAGACTACGCCAATAACAACTTTGTCAATCGTTTGAATATACTTGTTACTAGTCAATTTGAATGTTAAGTCTCAAGTTGCATACCTAAGACTTATAATTATAAATATTTTCCTAGATCATTTAACATCATCAATTATGCAAGGAACCCAAATATAAATAAGGCCCTACAAAATATAATATGTAGTGACAAATATCAATTAAAAAAGAAAAGCAAAAATATAACACGAATTATAATATATTGATGTTTTTCACACCACTCCAATGAGACAACTTACAAGTCATATCATGTCTATAAATACTAACCAATACCAATCCATATAGAAGAACAGGGGTTTTCAACATTGATTTCCCCTTAAAAAATATTTTCCTTTAAATTCTGACATGAGGAAACTAGAATAAAATGTTGACAGGTTTCCATGTGGCATCTTCAAGTTGTATTCATTTATATTTTGTCAAAACCTCCTCAATAGAATAATTTTGAAGTTGATTCAAGCACTTTTTAAGACTAGTTCTTCTTCCAAAAACTATATTTCTCATCCAATGTTGGGAGTTTTGTTCACATTTATGTGGCTTTTGTGATAGCTCTCTTAAGATAAGAGACAAGAAAATCAAGTGGATTGTTGAAAACGAGGGAGTGTGATCATATGTGCCACTTCCCTAATGTGTTGCACCATGTAATAAGATCTATAAAACTGTGAACCCAACTTATGACCCACCTTGTTGCACAAGAAGGATTACTTCCAAGATTATAGTGACAAAAAGACATAGTTGCCTACTTCAAAACTATGCTCTAATATTTGTCACTATACTTATTACTTCTTATGGCTTTATTCTTTCTCTAAAATTTTCTTAAGAACCCTATAGTTAACATTTTTTTCCATTGGAAAGGGGAGCTATCAATGGCTTGAACCCCTAGAAGAATGAAGAACTTAGAAAGCCAAAGATGTTGGAGACTAGCCATAAAGAACCTTGTACAAAGTCATTTTAGAATTATTATGATAAATGGTATTGTACCACCATTCCACTAGT
>MU227134.1:4712060-4739213 GCA_018584345.1 Thuja plicata
TATTGATTGATGAAGAAGATTTAACAAGAAGACCAAGTGAATGGTTGAGTTAAGGCAAATAAAAGGGTACTTGATCAGTTGGCACTCTGGCAAAGTAATTAGTTGTTTATCTTTCAAAGACAGTTTTGTGCCGAGCAAGTTTGGCTTGTGCCGAGCGAAGTTGCTTGTGCTGAGCGAAGTTGTTTGTGTCGAGCAAAGTTGTTTGTGACGAGCAAGTTTGTTCAGTGTCGAGCACCAGTGAAATTGCCGAGTGAAAATAGTGATGTTGGCCGACTTACAGTAATTGGATTAATGATGAGATTTGAGATCTCTAGCTGACTTAGTTAATTTTATTGGGATATGTAAAGTTAGTTAAAGATTGATCCACATCATTTAATGTATGGGTAACCGTAATTAATGCATGGTTTCAAGATTTAATTAGAGACTACTTTGGAGAAGTAAATGTAATGTAATGATGGAAAGATCTATTGGATCTAACCTAACCTAAGATCTACGATCTTGATTAAGGGGCAAAGATTTATCTGACCTAGACAGAGAGGTATATGATAACCTCAAGGGGTTATTCATTGTGTGTGCAAGTGGATGTGTGTATGCAAGAGGATTGCATAGTTGATTTACGGATTGGCATAACCTAGCAGAGAAGGCTGAATACAGAAGCAGAAAGTTGCATGTGTGATTGCTTGACAGATTTCCAAGCAGATCAGAAGATTGAAATGACAATGCAGGAAATCCAGTAAGTTAGCATCAGAGCTGTAATTGAATTTGAATTTGCAAAGTAAGTTGTATGTATCAGATCACAACTGCTGATTACTTTCTAATCATTGTATCAGTTAAAATCCTTTAACAAGGTTGACCTAACAGTCATTTGTATAAATCCTCTAACAAGGTGACATTCAGGTGGAATGTTCTAAGTCCTCTAACAAGGCCACTCCTGACAGGGTGATTAAATCCTTTAACCAGGTCACACCTAACAGTGTGTTATTGTAACCTTTAATAGGGTTGGCTCCTCACAAAGCCCACTTCAGAAGAGTGAAACTTGATAGCATGTTACTGGTGGTTTTTCCCATATTGGGTTTCCACGTTAAATACTTGTGTCAACTTGTGTGAATGTTTATGGTTTGTTTTACTGTCATGTTTCTACAAGCTAATTACATTATATAGTAAACTGTATGATTAAATTGTTGACATATGCTACTGCTGCCGAGTAGATCTGAAATACAGAAAGTTTTATTTGCTACATCTAAGACCTGAGGATAACTGATTCACCCCTCCCCTCTCAGTTATTCTAAATTCATTCTAACAAAAACATCTTAGGTATGTTTTTAAGCATTTACTAGAAACCTCTATTTGGTCACCAATCTAAGAATAATTATTTGTACTCATGTTCAACTAAGTTTCCTAAAGCTTAAATTACTCATAAAATATGTTCATGAAGGTTGAATTGTGATCACTTAATAAATGGAGCATGACATATTATGAATCTTAAAGAATATGTTCAAGAAGTGTTAGTTACATGACAAATGTGATGGAAGGGTCCAGTAGGGCACAAAAATGAGTAAACTTATCTTCAAATAGTCAAAAATCACTAAAATGACCCACTTATGACCAGACCTATGAAGCTTTAGATATGGGTCATTATGAAGGGGTTACAAGTCAAATATGTCTGAATAATTTGGTTTGGATGTTATTTTTACTATTCATGACTCATTAGGAGTTACATTTACTATTTTGAAAAGAACCAATTCATTTTGGATGTGAGAGTTTTCATATTTTATCCTAAATTGATGGTAAATTATTTTGGGAAAATATTTACGATGTTCCAATCTCATTTCTCTATAAATTAGAGGCATGAGATAGTAGTTTCATAAAAAAAATATAGGTGCGCTAGTGCTACTAGAGTGTTATCAGAACACTATAAGATTGAAGAGAGTGTTTGTGTGTTCGGTATATCTCTCTATTTAATATTGATATATACTTGTCCCCTTTCTCGTGTGGAATTTTTTTCTGAAAGAGTTTCTCCACATAAATATTATGTTCATGTAATTTTTTGAATTTATGCAATCACATAATCATCATATTATATAATCCTTGGATCAATGGTTATTTCATATTTACATACACCCCTAAGAGATTTTGCTACGATAGTTTCACCTTTTTTCTCAATAATTTTAATCTTCCAAATCTCAAAAGTTGTGTTGTGAGAATGCTCTATCTATTGTTCTAAAATGATTTTCATCTTCCCTTATAAGATGACCTTTACACATGCTCCCACTTCAATAAGATAGATTTTAAAAAGAAATTAGATAACCACCTAGGACTTGAATTTACCAAGCCCTTCTACTAACTAAAAGGAAGTTAAGGCAACATGTATGTTTTCTATGATAATATATGAGATAATATGTAAATAAAATATGATCTTAAAATTTTCATAAAAGAAATAACAAACTAAGTTCAACCATATATAAAATAGAAATTTACCTTGGGAAAACCATTCTAGCAAAAAGCCTAGTAAAGGTGTTCCAATGTCTTTTGTATTATTTAACATAATTAAGATTATAAGACAACTCAAGAGTGTCTAAAATCCTACCATCATTTCTTAGAGATAGTTTTTGGTAGCATAATATACTTATAACTCAAAATTTATTATAAAACCTTCATTTCAAACAACAAATAAATAGGAGAAGAAATACATGAAACTACCAAATGGTAAATGTGAAGCTATGGGTGAAATCCATCCAAACTATAGCCACTAAAATCCCAAAATGAATCCACAAGATAATGACAACATATATCCATTCACCTATTATAAGTTGTCATAACTTCGTCATATTCTACTTGCCAACTTAGGCAATCCCATTTTGGCTTTATTATCTCCATTCAAAAATGGTGTACAATATTTTATAACTATAGACGCCTAAAAGAGTCCCTTTATGAATTTATTAATTCATATGAGTCGGTCCCTTCTTTAAGCCTCATAATTAAATAAATTATATTAATTATTACCTAGCTCACAAATATAATTAATTATATTATTTCTCCTTTAGAAAAAAATTCATTAATTTAAATTAATTGGATATACCTTATCTCACTATCCTAAACTTTAATTATTTTAAATTAATTAAACAAACCCATGACCTAATATTCATATCCTAGCCTAAATCCTACCCACTAATTAATCCCTGATTAATTTGTCTAATACCTTGATTCCTAACTTCATTAGTCATTTCCCATGATTTAAAATTTAGATCACACGTGAGCACATTTCTCAAATTTTAAATTATCTCCGTCTCTTACACCCTCATAAATAGTCATCTTATTTCTTTCACTTTTGTCTCCCACTAGCCACTTTGCTCATAAATGGTCACCTTATAGCCACCTTGACCCACCCTACTCTTACACCTTGTCCCCCACTTGGTATTTATTGTTTTTCTTTCCAAGGTTACTCACACATGTGTAAGCAACACCTCAACCTCTTGCATGATCAGCCTCATTGACACTTAACATCCACCTCATTTATCATATGCAATCTTAGCTCTCCATTTCAAATGAATCATAACCATCCATTTCCCTCCAAAATCCTATAAGTTGGAGCCTTCCCTCATTGCATTTCATCTGTTGTTTGTGTAATGTTATCATGCTAGTTCATTTTTAGAGCTCATATTTATCATATTTGTTATCATAGAATCTCATTTAGTTTGCATTTTCATATCATAGTTATATTTCATTCTCATCTTAGCATTCATCGTAGAATCCATTAGCATTTAAAATCTCATCCACTTAGGATCCATTAGAATCCATCCATATCACTTATTTTTCATCTTAGATCATTTGTCCATCCATTAGAGAGCTTTCATATCAATATTTTTGTGTTAAAGGAGAGCGGTCCACATAGAAATATAAGACAAAATCTCAAATGGAGATGGGTGCCTCCATTTTGGCTCTATCGAAGGTATCAGGTAATGCTATGGTAGATGCATTGGTTTTCTATTTGTTTTGCATTGCTTCTTGTTACATTTCCGCTTACTCAATAACATAGTTCATAAGTTCATATGTTCAAAAGCTAATCATTGCAAAGGAAGTATGTAAACATGAATTAGCAATGAGAACCATAGGTACTCTAGTTTTAGCCACAAAGTATTAAGTGGTGGGATTAGATTCAAGGATACCTTGCACCCAAAAGGACCTAAGTTCCAATGTTTGTAAAAGAATTTGGTAGTAGAGGATTTTAGTGAAGAAGAGGTGAGAGATGATGTGCATAGACTCAAGCTCAAATAAG
This sequence comes from Thuja plicata, assembly GCA_018584345.1. Lineage (NCBI taxonomy): Eukaryota > Viridiplantae > Streptophyta > Pinopsida > Cupressales > Cupressaceae > Thuja > Thuja plicata. The sequence goes on from MU227134.1 coordinate 4,716,337, forward strand.
GGGTTATTGAGAGGTGTTGTGTGAAGCGCAAAAAAAATGTGTTTGCACAAACACATGTTCTATGTATTGCATTGAATTGGATAGTTAAGAATCTATGAAAAGTAGATGTCTAATCTTTAGAGCTTACATGTAGGCTTTAGTGTCTAGAATCAATAGATTAGGATACGTTTTTGTATCTCACTACAAATGTGACAATTTAGAAGAAACAATTAAAGATGAATGCACCAACTAGCAACCAGTTCCAAAGATACAGATTTTGAAATGGGCCTAACATCACAAGTCTTTTATTAGCTACAACTTGAGTTGGTTTTTAGTCAACTCCAGTTTTTCTTTCGAGATTTTTCTTTTCCATTTTTTTAATCTATATAATTAGTTTTTGAACATAACATATTATTTGTGTCGAAAGAGTGTTGTTTCTAAAAAATGTGGGAAATTGAATATTTATTATAGTTGAGCCACAAATAATAGAAAGTGTATAGGATAAAATATATATTTTAAAATATTGCATTTCAAAAATGAAAGATAAAATTGTTAACTGAATTTAAAATGAATGTGACAAAATTTGCTAAAATTAGTACATGATGCTTTTTATGTATTTTTGAATGCCTATATGTGTTTAATTAATTGTGATTAATAATAAGTAGGGTAATTAGTTTTCCAAGACTCAAACATGCATAAGGGAATAGTCTTTTATTGATATATTAGTGTATAAGAAATATAGTAAATGTTTAATTGAAATCTTGCTATATAATGTTTAGAGGTATTATGGCTATCGTCTCATTGAAATGCTTCACAAAACACATAACCACCTTAAAGGCCATGGGAACAACTATAAAAATTATCCATAGAATCAAAGATCCATTGTTTGAGGTTATATCGAAGCTCGTAGTGAATTAATATATTTCTCTACGTTATAATTGACCTTCAGTAAAGAATTTCCATGAACAAATTAGATACAATTAGTCGAATTATAGTAGTTTTATGAAAAATGAAAATATACTTCAATGAAGTTGACAACTAAATGTTACAATTCGAATAGGAATGCCAACATAATATGAATCTTCAAGGGCCCCTATAGTGATTATCCATCTCACTAGATTGCATGGATGACTAGTAACTACAATTGCCAAACAAACAATAAATGGAATTGAATAATAGACACTCTGCATATCACACCCATCTTCAAGTGCCCCTATGGGGTTTATTTGTCTCTAGATTGAAGGGGTGACCAATAACTACAATAGCCAAATAAACTAGAATGGGATAAAATAGTAGACTCACTCTATAATTCACACCCATCTTCAAGTGCCCTTACGGTGATGATCCTTCTTACTAGATTGTATCGATGACTAGTAACTACAATTGCCAAACAAACAAGAAATGGAATCGAATAATAGACACTACATATCACACCCATCTCAAGTGTCCCTATCGTGGTGATCCACCTCTAGATTATGTTTGTGTGGCCAATAACTACAATCGCCAAATAAACTAGAAATGGAATCAACTTCTAGACTCACTCTACATCTCACGCCCATCTTCAAATGCCCCTATAGTGACAATCCATCTCACTAGATTGCGTGGGTGACCAATAACTACAATTGCCAAATAACCTAGAAATGGAATCAAATACTAGACTCACTCTACACATCACTTTTTCTCTAAAACCAAATTAGTATGACCAAGTCATGGCCATTCATAACTAACGACCCATCTCACTAGATTGCATAGATAACCAATATCTACAATCACTGAATACTAGGTTCGCTCGACATATTACTTTTTTATGGAGGATTAAATATATCTACACTTATGTATTAACAATCCAATCCTAAAATACGAACCTTTAGACTGAAATCTCTTCAACCAAGAGTCAAAGACTTGAGAAATTACGACCATGTGAGGACCATTTAAAGATTTAGGTGTCTAGTTGAATGCTCAATCCCCAAGTGGGCCAGAGAGAATCTCCATGCACTCTGGTTTTCTACACCGAGAATTAAGCTGGGCTTTTACTATTCCTCGTTGAGGTGAGGCAGAGAAAAGCATCTTCTCTGCCAAATGCAATTTGAACTTATTCTTCATCTGCAGTACGGCGTTTGACAAGAACAGAGGAAATTAAGTGAATCTCCGCTAAATCTGCCGACTGCCAGAGCTCTGCACAAAATTAGAATTCACGTAAAACAGCGTGGCAATTTAGTACACAAGGTTATTAAATATGATAGATTTCATTAAATCTATTTAATTTTACTTTTTAAATGGGTGATATTGTTTATATTATTAAAATTTTAAATGTTGTTATTATCTAATTAATATAATTATCATTTTATTGTGGATGTGGGTGTTAAATAAATAGGAAAAAGGCTACTTTTTAGATAAATGGCATTTTATACGAATTCTAAATCTACAAAATACATTGGATTTTCTGAGATTTTCAGTAACTGAATTTTCATGATCTACATTTCCATTGTTGTTGAACCACAAAAAAAAAAAAAAAAACATCTTATATGGATATTTTTATATTTAGGTTGAGGAATTTATTTAGTTGTATAATTAGGTTAGATAATGGAATTGGGATTGATAATTAAATAAATATGGATGTTTTTTATATTCATATTGAGGAATTTATTTAAGTATACAATTAATTTAGATGTTGTCTTAGGTATACTATTTAGGCGCTTTGTGTATCGATAGGTGACCACATTCTTCTAGATCAAACCCATGTGTGCATTGAATTAAAGATAAAATGTTATATCAAAGACAACAACGCAAACATGTAGGTGGCATGTATGATAATGATATTGCAGACTTATTCCTTTAAAAGTTTTTTATAGTTAAAGTGTGCTATACTTGTTCTCTTTGCCCTTCTTATTCCATTAATAATTAAGTGAAAAATCAATATATAAAAATACTATGACTACAAAATGTTACATGAAATAGTATGCTACGACAACTTATAACAACTAATAAAAAGTGGTAGGAGAATTGGAGTTCAAATATGGAGTCTTGGAATTCAAGGATAATTGTCACACTACTAAAAAATCGATAGAAGGGATAATAAGGAGGTGATCTTGTTGCAATGAAGTGGTGTGATTTGGGAGCATCCAAAATGTAAGAGCGATCTTGCATTGCCAAAAAAATATTTTCTTATATGTTTGTTTTTTTTTATAGGTATCTTTAGGTATCTTTGACATCTAGAGATCAATTCATATCACAATGTCTCATTCTTGCTACAATTGTCAATTTTCATTAGATTAATTTATCAATATCTAAACAAAAGAAGGGATGAGACCTAATCTGTTGGAATTGTTTCTGTGAGAAGTGTTGACATTCATGTTTTGTCATTGATGTCAACATATGTTTGAGATGGTTTCATCAGAAATCTCAGACAGACTGGTTATCACTAGTACACACAAGATTGATAGTAGTGTACAGACACGATGTATACAAGGATGAGCAATGATCTTATATCTAAGGCCACTTGGCTTGATCTTACTGTTGGCATAAGTTATAGTTGCTTTGATGAAGACTAGTTATAGAACAATGACAGAGTTGGTCTCTGAGTTTCGGAGATAACTTACATGCGAGTACGAGTTATGATTTGCGAGCTTAAGGCGTGGTAGAAGACATGTTGCAGAATGTTACTTGTGATTCTTGGGTCGTTGAGTTCTTGGTGATGTCAGCTGAAGCGTGTGATCTTTCGAATCTATCTATTTGTGGCCGACTACAATGGTGTAACGTGTTTAGAGGATGGTGAGCATGGATTACGGATCTTGGAGTATAATTGATGAGTTGTAATTGATGTTTACTTGTGATGCAAGAGCATCCTGTGGAAGTTAGCAATACTGTGTCAACCAAAAGATGTTTGAGTTGGGTTTCGATGCTCGGTGGAAGGTGAAAGGTGTGCTTTACGTCACCGAATGGACTCGGTGACTGTTCACATTGGTGCTTTATTGAATGGGCTCGGTGTCTTTGTTAGTGCCCGGTACTGACTTGGAGTCTCGGTTGATGGAGTTCAGACACTAGCTGATGGAGTTTACCGACTGGCTTTTATGGATTGGGCGGACATTGGAGATTGCATCCGCAATTGGAGGGGGTCGATTGGATCATGCAGAGTTCTGAGGCTTGATGCATTGGATCTTGTGCGAACCTAAATCTAGATTGGTGCATTCTTCTATGTAGTTTTTAATTGTTTGAGGTTGACTCGATCATTTACACGTTTCATTGTGGATTGTAATGGGTCGACTGATATTTAATATTGTTTGTAAAGTCGACTTGTGGCCTGGTGTTTAAAAGGAGTGTGTAGGTAGCATTTAGGGGGAGGAAAAAATTAGAGGGAAGACAGTAGCAAGTGGGTAAGAAGGAAAACTAAGGAAGATTCCTTGGTGTCTTGCAAGCACAAGTTTAGATCTTTCCTTGTAGTTTCTTCCACTTAGTTGTAGGATTGATTGGTGTAGTTGGATCCTGCAAGATCTTGATGAACTTTATGTTGTATTGGTCGTAACTGGGAAGGTCTTACAGTCTAGCATGTTTCTTTTAATGCTCGGTTATTGAATGAAACTGTTATTTTATGTTCATATCTTGTGTTTGCATTGTGTTTCCACTGTGTGGGTGTTCACTGCTTGGCTGGACAGTCTATTTTCAGACCCTCCATCCTTGGCACTACGTCAGGTGGTATTAGAGCAAGGTTGATCTAGTTTGTTCCTTCGTGGAGATTGGTTGCAGATCTTTGTTCCTAAACTTGTGAGGCATGGTATGGTTGTTCGTGAGGTGGAAGATTAAAGTTTGCACTTACAACAACTTGGAGGTTGTCATGAGGTGATCAGGAGTGAATTTACTGCATAGGATTTTAAGATGCCTCCAAGAAGATTGGACCCTAGGGCGATTGTAGATATCTCTGATGAGGTGGAATTGAAAGTGACAAAAAGGTTTAGATCTGAGATAGCGGCAATGAAGAATGAGATGGTAGCTGAAATCATGAGGGTTATTACTGGTTTTCAGAGGAATCCTAGAACTGAAGATGGCTATGAGGAATTTTTCAAAGATTTTGAAGTTCCTACCGAAGGTGCTAGACATAGTAGAGATGACAGAGTTGATCGGTTGGAAAGATCTATGGCTTGGTTGAATACAAGACATAGGATGGAAGTGTCTAATTTTTCAGATACATTGAGCCCCAAGGTCCTGATTGATTGGATCAGTGAATTAGAAGACTACTTTGAGCTAGAAGATATTGGAGATCCTCTTAGAGTGAGGTTAGCACAAACTAAGTTGATAGGACACGCTACCTTATGGTAGAAAGAGTTACAAAGCGATAGGGAGGAAGAAGGTGAGATGAAAATCACTCGATGGAGATTGATGGTGACAAGATTGAAAGCTAAGTTCATACCTGCCAACTATGAACTTGATTTGCTTAAGAATTTGCAGTATCTGAAGCAGAAATATCTCAGTGTCAAGGACTATACCGAGGATTTCTACAAGCTAACTATTAGGTCTGGACATAGAGAAATTTCTAAGGAAAAGGTGGCCAGATATATTAATGGTCTCAGATTCACTATCCAGGATGAGATTGGCATGTTGAATATTGGGTCGGTTGAGGATGCTTATTAATATGCACTAAAGGTAGAGGATAAGTTGAAAAGGAAACATCAAGGTAACTCTAGAGGAAAGGAAAAGAAGGAGAAACTTGGAAATGACAAACAGATTGTTGAAGATGGACCTAAGCTTTTTGAATAGAGGTGAAGAACAGGTAGAGGTGGATTCAGAGGTGTTGGTTATGGTTGTGGAGAAGACATCGGTCATATAAATGTCTCCAAGAAGACAGGAAGGTCGGTAATCACCAAAATGTTGTGGTGAATGAAGTTGTGGAGAATGAACCCAAGGTGGATGGTGAGAATTTGATGATTAGAAGAACATTGCTGACCAAGAAGCAAGTTGATCCTTGTCAAAGGAGAAGTTTATTCAGGACTGCGTGTAAGTCTGCTGGTAAATGTTGTAAGGTGATTATTGATGGGGGAAGTACTGACAACTTGGCTTTTGAGGAGATGGTTCGGAAGCTTAGTTTGAGGAGGTTGAAACATCCTTTTCCTTATAGGATCAGTTGGGTACAAGATGAACATGCTTTGGAGGTAAGGGAGCAGTGTCTTGTTGATTTTAAGATTGGGTAGTATAAGGATCAAGTGTTGTGTGATATTGTAGACATGAGTACTCGTCACGTGTTACTCGGTAGACCTTAGTAGTATCTTTGTAAGGTTGTGCATGACTGTGTCAAGAATATATTTACTATTGAGAAGGATGGCAAGATGTTTTCCCTGATTCCTTTGCAGGATACAGAGCTCAGTAGGAGGAACCTAAGCATCGGTGATAGAGTTGAGATGAAGGAAATTTAGAGGGTTAGATATCAGAGTGGAAAAAAAACCTGTAATAAACTGAGGAAGGATGTGAGTAGCCAAGGCAATTAGTTGTTTGTTTTAGGAAAGAGTTTGCAGAGATGGAACACCGACAAGAGTATATCGGTTGAGGACTCAGAAGACATGTATATCAAGAATCAGTTTGGGAACTATGTGTTGAATCCCAGAATATGTTTATTGAACTGCTAGAACATCTTTTTCACACCTGGGGTGTCTAATGCAGGAGCATCCTAGGGAAGTTAGCAATCTTGTGTCAACCAAAAGATGTTTGAGTTAGGTTTCAATGCTCGGTGCTCTGTGGAAGTCGTGCTTTGCTTTACCGAATGGACTCGGTGATTGTTGGCATCGGTGCTTTACCGAATGGGCTCGGTGGCTTTGTTAGTACTCAGTAATGACTCTGAGTCTCAGTTAATGGAGTTCACCAACTAGCTGATGGAGTTTAACGGCTAGCTTTTATGGATTGGGAAAACAATGGAGATTGCATCCGCCATTGGAGGGGGTCGATTGGATCGTGCAGAGTTCTGAGGCTTGATGCATTGGATCTTGTGCTAACCTAAATCTGGATTGGTGCATTCTTCTATGTAGTTTTTAATTGTTTGAGGCCAACTCGGTCATTTACACATTTCATCGTGGATTGTAATGGGTCGACTAATATTTAATATTATTTGTAAAGCCGACTTGTGGCCTGGTGTATAAAAGGAGTGTCTAGGTAGTGTTAGATTGGGTGGTTGTCGTTGCACCAAAAGCTCAAACTGTTAATGCCCAATACAACCACTAGACTTATAGAATCCACATGAGGTTGTCAAACCCTTGTCACCAACTGATGCATGGCATGACTGAGACCAAGGGCGCACACCTTGCAACAATCCCACCCTCAGGACATGCATGGGGTTGGAACCAGTGACCTTAGCTCTGATACCAATTTCTATATTGGGTGGTTTTCGTTGCACCAAAAGCTCAAATTGTTAATGCCCGATACAACCATTACACTTATAAAATCCATAGGAGGTTGTTAAACCCTTGTCACCAACTGTTGCATGGCCTGACCGAGACCAAGGGTGCACACCTTGCAACAGGTAGCATTTAGGGGGAGGGAAAAAAAAGTAGATAAAAGACAGTAGCAAGTGGGTAAGAAGGGAAACTAAGGAAGATTTCTTGGTGGCTTGCGAGCACAAGTTTAGATCTTTCCTTGTAGTTTCTTCCACTTAGCTGTAGGACTGATTGGTGTAGTTGGATCCTGCCAGATCTTGTTGAACCTTTTGTTGTATTGGCTGTAACTGGGAAGGCCTTATAGCTCAGAATATTGCTTGTAATGCTCAGTTATTAAATGAAATTTCTATTTGTTGTTCATATCTTGTGTTTCTGTTGTGTGGGTGTTTGTTGCTTGGCTGGACAATCTGTTTTCAGACCATCCATCCTTGGCACTGCGTCAACTCATATAAGGTACCGTGTGTAGCTTAGCAAGGGTATATATAATTGTTTGTGCATTGGGTAAGTCTTAACAGGCTGACCTAATTTTTTATTGTAAACTTGTATAAAGGAGACTTGTTTCTTGGTGAGGTATGATGGATGAGTAGTGTGGAATTTACGAGCTTGTAATTGTGAAGTCTACTAGATGTAGAAAAAAGATAGTAATTGTGATGAACTTCATTGGAACTACTTAAGAAAAGCAAGTTTTTATCAGTTAGTTCACTACTTATTGAATATCTCTCTACATGTATTTCAGACAGTGAGTCCAGAAGGTGGATTTAACCTTCTCATTTGGGCAGTGAGCCTCTTGTTTCTCTTGACTTGTAATGGGGTCTGTCCTTTAACGAGGGAAATGTGTACTTTATACATTTTTCTAGTATCCATGCTAGGAGATTTAGGGTGCTAATTCCCACCCACGTTTTTCCCTTAACAGGGTTTCCTTGACAACAATTGCTTGTGTTATGGTGTTGTATTTTATGTGTTCATATTTGCATTGAGTAATTGGTTTATAAAGTTTAAAGTTTAATTATTGTTCCTAGTTGTGTTGGTGGAATATTATTACTAACAATTGCTATCAGAGATTTTGGTCCTTTGAGAGAAAGATTAACAGCTTGAGGTGATCCTGAAGATGGTGTTCTATATGAAGGAGAGTCTGAAATTTGATCCCAGAAATTTTGACAGTAGGAAGAATAAGATGAGAACACACCTACTCTGCTTAGGGATTGATTATTGGATGATTACTAAGAAAGATGAGAAAACCAACCCTAAAGATGAATTAGATAAAGATAATGAAGATGAAAAGAATTTATTTAGTTATAATATGGTTGCAAGAGAGGCATTAATCAACGCGCTCTCTGAGGGTGAATTCATAGAGGTTAAAGACTTGGATTCTGCAAACAAAATCTGGACAAGACTAGAGGCACTATATGAAGGAGATTAGTTTACCAAGCAAGCAAAGTTGCAGAATTGGAAGACTAAGATGGACAGTTTAAGAATGCGAGATGATGAGAATGTCAGAGCATATGTACAGAGGGATATAGAGGTTCAAAAAGGGATTAGAAACTCTGGAGGCACATATACTGAAGAAGAAGTGATCGCAAATATTCTCATAAATTTGACACCTATCTACAAAACTAAATTGCAAGTGATAGAAGAGATCATACCTTTGTCAGCAAACTTCAACAAAGAGATATTGATTGCTAAGTTGACCACCTTTGAGGCCACAGAACTAGGAGATACATTGCCTAAGGTGGAATCTGCATTCAAGGCAACTATGCAAAATGACAAAAAGACTTTATCAAGTCTTCTGAGCACCAGCAGAGGTACTAGGCATGAAGAACTTGGTGAATATGTTGATGATTGGGAAAAGATAGTAGAAGAGGAAAGGAAACTAGATGAACTTGTGGCTTTGATCATAAGAAGAGAAAAGAGAGGTAAGGGTAAATTTGAAGGGAAGTTAGTCCCAAAGTGTTTTTCATGTAATAAGATTGGTCATTTTGCATCTAGATGTCCCACAAGGGTTCCCAAGCATAAACCTATGTTTCATAGACCAAATTATTCTAAAGATAAGGAATGTTATTATGCTAGTGAAGGTGTGTTTGATGATGATGTTGTGGATTATGATGAAATTGGATTTATTGCTATTAAGGATGATGAGCCTATTCATGAAGAAAGAGCCCTATTTTCTAATGTTGAAAAGAAATATGAATGGTTCATAGATAGTGGTTGTTCACATCATATGAATGGTGATTAAAGTAAGTTTGTTCAGCTAAACAAATATGATGGTGGTGTAGTCATATTTGGTGATAATACTCCAAAATTGATCATTGGAGTAGGTTTGATTTCTCTTGATGGTAAAACTAATACTAGTGATGTATTGCTTCTTGATGGACTTAAGAACAAATTTTTGAGTGTTGGACAGCTTGTAGGCAAGGGCTATCATTTGAAGTTCAATGATCAGAAATGTACTATAAGAAGTCAGTCAAGAGATTTGATTGCATCAGGTACAAAGTCAAGAGGTAATGTGTTTGAATTGAATACTAGAAAAGCTACTTGTTTTGTTGTGAAGTTTGATAGTTGGTTATGGCATAGAAGGTTTTGTCATATAAATTTTTATAACATTGTGAAAGAAAATATGACAAATCTAGTGAGAGATTTACCAAAAATTGTGAAGCCCTCTAACACCATGTGTAGAGAGTGTGTGATGGGGAAACAAACTAGAAGCAATTTTCAGAGAAAATCTTACTCAACAAAGGGGAAGTTGGATCTGGTGCATACAGATCTCTGTGGTCCTACAAGAACAAGATCATACTATGGAGAAAAGTATTTAAGAAGTTTCTTTAAACGGGCTTGAGTATGGCGCAACGCATACTCATTAAGGAGATTAAGTTCATAAGGTGTGAGATGAGCTAAGGCGAGCTGAACTCGGAGAGCTGAGCTCAAGGAGTTATGAGCATGATACAATGAGTCGTAAGCTTTGGTTTGACCCATGGTATTGTTGGGAGCATTCTTTGAAGTTGTATGCATTAGTTCTTGACAGAGTCTGATAGATTGGCAGTGTAATTCATTGGCTGAGGATCCTTATCGTTGGTGGAAGTCTTGCATTGGATTCTTAGATCAGTGCAAGGATCTCTTGTGTCCTTTTCTTGATGTAAGTTATCCTTGCATTGGTCAAGCTACGAATGTCTAGTCCCAAATATGATATGAGTACTTCTTGAAAGCTGAGCTCAAGAGTGATGTCCCAAGTTTCCAAGTAATGAAGGAATTCTATCCATGGCTTCTTGCTTAGGCAATCTGAGATGAGCTCAAGGACGGTGAGCCACTTAGTGTGAATGTGATCCAACAAAGTGTTCTTAAGAGCACAACATCAGTATGCATGTTGAATTCTATGATGAGATCAGGTGAACGACTTAATATCTTGAGGCATTGCTAAGAGCTATGTTGGTCCCATCAGAACTAGTCAGGAAATTTGGGATGGTTATCATGGAATGGTGATCGGTTCCTCGGTTGCATGGAATGCAACTTGATCTAGGAATGGAAGGATTGGACCTTGCCAAAGAGAGATCTTAGTTGGGTTCTTGGTTGAACTCAAGTGTAGGGTTAATACACGTACTGAGAAGGAAATCTTGCACAAGGTTCTTTAGCGCATGGTGAACCAGAGTTGGGGTAAGCCTTGGTAGAACAACGTGTGACTTTGATCTGCATCAGTTGCGGCTACGTACGTGGTTTCCACGAGGTTGGACCTCTTGTGAAGTTTTCAATTCCCTCGCATGATTTATGGAGGTAAACCAATGTTGGAGGGATCCACCAGATGTGCTTAACTGTGTTGTGTTTCTATGTTGCTAAGTTATGGTATTATAATGTTGTAGTCTTGGGTGCTATGTAATTAAACAAATGAGATGAGTTGACTTGGTTCCTCATTGGTCTAGTCGATCTTTACTTGGTTCCTCATTGGTTCTTCAAAAAGGTTTTTCCACCATGTTTGATCGATTAAAACCAACATGTATCCTAAAGGGTGCACTTGGCACACCAATCTCATATTCAATGTATTGTACTTCTCACTTCAAACCACTTGGAAATAACTTAAGGGTCATCTTGTGAAAGCGCCTACACTAATTTATAACCCTGCTCAACATAGAGTAGAAAAATAAATACGCATCCTTCCTTAATCAAGACACTTCACCAAGTCTTGAGTCACATGGTTAACCACTTGCACCAAACCTATGTCCTGCCTAGCAAGGCACCAACTCGAATGCACTGGTATACACACACTGAATCAAAACACTAAATTTTTGAATTTAGCACACTTTTTAACACAAAGGACGTCATGCCATGCCAAGAGAACAAATCTTGAACTCTTTATGTGATAAGAACCAACCCAACCATATCCCACTAAAAGAACCATTTTGCACAATTGAGTTTAGCACCGAGAAGACTCAAGATTTTATCCCAAACAAATTTTTGCACTGAATCACGCCCTTTACCAAGTCCCAGACATTGGTAGGAGTGCACCCCGCACCAAGTCATAGAATTGATAAAATCTTAGGCCCCGTTTGTTTGCAGGAATTGGAATTGAGTGAAAACCTTATTATCACAAAACCAGGTTTTGAAATCCTGGTTTTGCATCTTGGGGAATTGGAATTTGACTCAAAACCTTATTATATCAAAACCAGGGTATGATTTCTAATTCCATCTATTAGTAGGAAGATGATGCCACTCATTTTGGTGTCTAAACCTGGTTTTACTTGACAAATCTAGAATTGCAATTTAGAGAAACAAACAGCGGATTTGCAAAAATGAGAAGTGTCACTCCCAAAACCGGGAAGTGTCACTTCCAATTCCTGCAAACAAACGGGGCCTTAGTGACTGACCCAAAATTTTGTACCCATATACAAAGGTTGTGTCAAATCGCCCTATATCAAATCATAGACATGGGTTGGAGCTCGATGACCAACATTTTCTTCGCCAACTCAACGACTAGAGGAGGATTTGCACAAACGAATAGGCTCATCTAAGATCTCAATGGCTTAGCGTAGCTTCTTTTCAACATGGGCTCCAATAGAATTCCTACAATCCACTATTTCATCTCGCATATTGGGGTTCGAAGCTTACTCACTGTAACATTCCTTAGAAGTCAGAGCCACACACAAATAACTATTATGTAGGGTGGTGATATCCATGAAGCTAGTCTTGCTCCAAAGACTAGTTCAACTCTTATCCAAGAGTTAGCTCGTAACTATAAGCTCGGTGATCCAGGTCACACCAAGTTTTAGAACTTTATAAAATGTTACTACATAGGGGAAACTCGGCACTACAGTCCAATTTTTTTGTGCACGCATGAGCATCAACAAGTTACAACGAGGGACGCATACATTTATTTCTCTAACGTAATCTCCCATCAAGGAAAAGGGATAACCACACTAGGTATACATTTCACGCTTGACATAAACTAGGAAAGACGAGTTCTTAACAAGAACAACATAAACCAATTAACCAAAAAAATTGAATCTGCCAAAGGCACTCCCATTTAGAGGCTTTGATCCTCAAATCTGTCTGAGAACAAATTGATCTCAACGCCGCTCTTCGAGCTATGGTTACAAAGCACCAGAGGACTACACTCAAAATATTCCAAATTTACACTATGCAATGTGGCTTGTTGGGGACATAAATTAACAACCAAGAACCAGAGCTTGCAGGGAACCAAAAGAGATGAACTCAAACTACTATAGTTTTTTATCACCAAGGATAGAACACTGGACAATGAACTCCATGAGGAGGCCCAGGAAAACCTTGACTCTTATCCACAACTGAGAACACTCTAGCATCTGCCCACATGACTCATAGCTCTTGATGAAGAACTCTAGTGGTATACAAAGGAACGTTGCATTGTTTAGGCCCCACCTGGCTTGAGATTTCACCAAGGACCAAGTGAGACTATCACGTTGTGATATTCATTGCAACTTTTTTTCACTACCCAGTTAGCTTCTTGGGCCTGACTGATTCTTTTCTCTGATACCAAGTGTCATGGGCTCAGAGTTTACACTGTTTAAACTCATGCAGCACCGACGAATTAACTCAGACTACACCTCCCATTAAAGCTCGACTGGACCAATGAGGAACTAAGTCATCTTATTTTGTTTGTTTATTTACGCAACACCCAAGACTACAACACTATCGAAGGACTTGCGAGCACCCTTCAGGATACATGTAAAGCTCGACTGGACCAGTGAGGAACCGGTTCATCTCATCTTGTTTGTTTATTTACGTAGTACCCAAGACTACAAAATTATAATACCACGACTTAGCAACATAGAAACACATCACAGGTAAGCACAGCTCGTGGATCCCTCCAACATTGGAGTACCTCCATAAACCGTGTGGGGGACTTGAAGCCTTCACAAGAGGTCCAACCTCATGGAAACTACCTACGTAGCCGTAACCGCTGCAGATCAAAGTCACACGTAGTTCTCCCAAGGATAGCCCCAGCTCTCGTTCACCGTGCGCTCAAGAACCTTGTGCAAGAGTTCCTTCTCAGCGCATGTATTAACCCTGCACTTGAGTTCAACCAAGAACCCAACTAAGATCTCTCTTTGGCAAGGTCCAGTCCTTCCATTCCTAGATCAAGTCGCATTCCCTGCAACCAAGGACTGAATCACCATTTCATGATAGTTGTCCCACAATTCCTGACTACCTCAGCATAGCTCTTAGCAATGCCTTAGAATATTAAGTCGCTCGCCCGAGCTCATCGTAGCATCCGACATGCATACTGATGTTGTGCTCTTAAGAACAGTTCATTGGATCGCATTCGCACTAAGAAGCTTGTTGTCCTCGAGCTCGCCTCAGATTGCCTATGCAAGAACCCATGCATAGCATTCTTTCATTACTTGGTAACCTGAGACATCACTCTCGATCTCATCTCTCAAGAAGTACTTGTATCATATCTAGGACAAGAAATTCGTAGCTTGGCCAATGCAAGGATAACTTACATCAAGAAAAGGATGCAAGAGCTCCTTGCACTGATCTAAGAATCCAATGCAAGACTTCCACCAATGATAAGGATCCTCGGCCAATGACTTACACTGACGATCTATCAAACTTCATCAAGAACTAATGCATACGACTTCAAAGAATGCTCCTAGCAATACCATGGGTCGAACCAAAGCTTACGGCTCGTCAGATTGTGCTCACAACTCCTTGAGCTTTCCTCTCCAAGTTTACCTCACCTCAACGCATCTCACGCCTTATGAACTTAATCTCCGTGATGAGTGTGTGTTGCGCCATACTTAAACCTGTTTAATCCTAGAAAATTTGACAGTAGGAAGAACAAGATGAGAACACACCTACTCTGCTTAGGGATTGATTATTGGATGAATGCTAAGAAGGATGAGAAAACCAAGCCTGAAGATGAATTAGATAAAGCTAATGAAGGTGAAAAGAATTTATTTAGTTCTAATATGGTTGCAAGAGAGGCATTGATCAGCGCACTCTCTGAGGGTGAATACACAGAGGTTAAAGACTTGTATTTTGTACAAAAAATATGGACAAGACTAGAGGCACTATATGAAGGAGATAAGTTTACCAAGAAGGCTAAGTTACAGAATTGGAAGACTAAGATGGAGAGTTTAAGATGCGAGATGATGAGAATGTCAGAGAATATGTATAGAGGGTTACAAAGGTTGTTACAGGGATTAGAAACTCTAGAGGCACATATACTGAAGAAGATGTAATCACAAAGATTCTTAGATCTTGGACACTTGTTTACAAAACTAAATTGCAAGCGATAGAAGAGATCGTACATTTGTCAGCAAAATTCAATAGAGAGGTATTGATTGCTAAGTTGACCGCCTTTGAGGCCGCGAAGCTGGGAGATACATTACCTAAGGTGAAATTTGCATTCAAGGAAACTATACACAATAAAAAAAAGACTTTATCAATTCTTGTGAGCACCAGCAGAGGTACTAGGTATGAAGAAATTGGTGAATATGTTGATGATTGGGCAAAGATAGTAGAAGAGGAAAGGAAACTAAATGAACTTGTGGCTTTGATCATGAGAAGAGAAAAGAGAGGTAAGGGTAAATTTGAAGTGAAGTTACTCCTTAAGTGCTTTTCATGTAATAAGATTGGTCATTTTGCATCTAGATGTCCCTCAAGGTTTCCCAAGCATAAACCTAAGTTTCATAGACCAGATTATTCTAAAGATAAGGAATGTTATTATGCTATTGAAGGTGTGTATGATTATGATGTTGTGGATTATGATGAAATTGGATTTATTGCTACTAAGGATGATGAGCCTATTCAAGAAGAAAGAGCCCTAGTTTCTCATGTTGAAAATAAATCTAAATGGGTCATAGACAGTGGTTGTTCACATCATATGATTGATGATAAAAGTAAGTTTGTTCAGCTAAAAAATTGTTATGGTAGTGTAGTCATATTTGGTGATAATACTCCAAAATTGATCATTGGAGTAGGTTCGATTTCTCTTGATGGTAAAACTAATACTGGTGATGTATTGCTTGTTGATGAACTTAAGAACAACTTGTTGAGTGTCGGACAGCTTGTAGACAAGGGCTATCATTTGAAGTTCAATGATGGAAAATGTACTATCAAAAGTCAGTCAGGAGATTTGATCACACAAAGTCAAGAGGTAATGTGTTTGAATTGAATACTACAAAGGCTACTTGTTTTGTTGTGAAGGTTGATGACAATTGGTTATGGCATAGAAGGTTGTCATATAAATTTTGATAAAATTTTGAAAGAAAATATGAAAAATGCAGCTAGAGATTTACCAAAAATTGTGAAGCCCTCTAACACCATGTGTAGAGAGTGTGTGATGGGGAAACAAACTAGAAGCATTTTTTCAGAGAAAATCTTACACAACAAAGGGGAAGTTGGATCTAGTGCACACAGCTCTCTGTGGTTCTACAAGATCAAGATCATACTATGGAGAAAGGTATTGTATACTCTTTTATTGATGATTGTTCTAGGATGATGTGGGTTGCATTTCTTAAAGAAAAGTTTGAAGCTTTTGATAAGTTTAAGATTTTCAAAGAAAAAATTTAGAATGAATCAGGTGTGAAGATAAAATGTTTGAGGTCTGATAGAGGTGGATATTTTACATCAGATATGTTTAATACCTACTGTGAAGAGCATGGAATATATAGACAAACATCAACTCCTAGGACTCCACAACAGATTGGGATTGCAAAGCGAAGAAACAGAACTATACTAGATGTTGCAAGGACTATGTTCCTTGAAGGGAATGTGTCACATGTGCATTGGAGAGAATTTGTTGGTACTGTAGTCTACACTTTAAACAGAATTCATATCAGAGAAGGTACTAGTAAGACACCTTATGAAGTTAGGTTTAATCATGCTCCTACTATAAAATATATCTGAATATTTGGCAGCAAATGTTATATCAAAAGGGATGATGAGATGGGAAAAATTGATGCTAGAAGTGATGAAGGAATTTCCTTGGTTATTCCACTAAGAGTAAGGCTTATAAGTGTTTCAATCTAAGACTAGAAGATAGTTGAAAGTGCTAATGTGAGAATTGATGAGAGGTTTCAGATTCAGGAAAGAATGTATGATTGTAATAAAATTTCAGAGAGTATGGAGATTATTGTAAGTCGAGAGGAAACTCTTGAAGTGGACAATGAAATTGAGGTATGCTTACATGATCCTACTGAGACTCCAAAGACACCAAGGTATGTTAAAAAAATCATCCTAAGAATCAAATTATTGATGATGCAAATAAATGAATGATGACAAGATCTAGAATAAGAAATGAGATTTGTTTGATTTCACAAGTAGAACCAAAAACTACTAATGAGGCATGTAGAGATTAATCTTGGACTAAAGCAATGCAGGAAGAATTGGATCAGATAGAGAAAAACAACACCTGGGAATTGGTTCCTAGACCTAAGGACAAGAATGTTATAGGGACTAAATGGGTTTTCAGAAACAAAATGAATGAAGAAGGTATGGTTGTAAGGAATAAGGCGAGACTGATTTGTAAAGGCTACTGACAACAAGAAGGCATGGACTTTGAAGCAAAATTTGCTCCTATTGTGAGATTAGAAGTAGTAAGATTGTTCCTTGCTTATGCTAAACACAAGAACTTTAAGGTATATCAGATGGATGTGAAATGCGCATTCCTGAATGGAGATCTAGAGGAAGAAGTATGCATTGAGCAGCCTGATGGCTTTCCTTTGACAGATGATGAAGACATGGTTTGCAAGTTGAAAAAGGCATTGTGTGGATTGAAACAAGCACCTAGAGAATTGTATGCTTAGTAAGACAGGTATTTACTACATCTAGGTTTCAGAAAAGGTAGTGCAAATAGTAATTTGTATTTGAGAACTAGTGAAGATGGAATCTTTATTGTTGAAATCTTTGTAGATGATATTATTTTTGGAGGCAATGATGAAATGAGTAAGAATTTTTCTGAGGAAATGAAAAATGAATTTGAAATGTCTAACATTGGTGAAATGAAGTTCTTCCTTGGTTTGCAAATTACTCAAGACAAACATGGTATTTTCATCTCTCAAACAAAGTATCTCAAGGAATTGTTGAAAAAGTTTGGAATGGAAGATTGTAAACCTGTTGGAACACCTATGGTTAATGGTTGCATGCTTACTACTACTGATGAATCTCAAAGTGTTTTTTAGACAATGTACAGATCCAGGATTGGAGGTTTACAATATCTAACTCACACTAGACCAGACATTACTAATGCAATTGGAATTATTGGGAGGTTTGAAGCAGATCCTAAAGAGACTCATATTTATGTAGTTAAGAGGATATTCGAATATCTAAAAGGAACATTGGAATATGGATTATGGTATGAAAAGTCTGATAATTTTACTTTGTATGCTATACTGATGTTGATTGGGCAGGAAGTGTTGACGACAGAAAGAGCACAAGTGGTGGTGCATTTTTCCTTGGAAAGAGGTTGGTTTCATGGTTAAGTAAGAAGCAGGATTGTATAGCTCAGTCTACTGTTGAATTAGAGTATGTTGCTACTGCTATAAATTATACACAGATTGTGTGGATGAAGTAGATGTTAAAGGACATTGGGATTACTTTTGAAGAGCCAGTGGTTATACATTGTGACAATACAAGCACAATGAATATGTCAAAGAATCATGTTATGCATTCAAAGACAAAACACATTTCAATCAAATATCAATTCTTAAGAAACAAGGTTGGAGAAAAGGAAGTCAGATTGGAGTACATCAATACAAACGAGAAAATGGAAGATATATTCAAAAAACCTTTGTCAAAAGATGCCTTTGAGTATCTCAGAGGTATGCTTGGGGTGGGAACCCCTCCTTGCGAGAACTAAATGATGTAGAAATGCATCAGTCTAGTAGCTATCAGAGATATACCAATCACTGGACTTTATGCTTGGATACACTCCTCAGGGGGAGCGATCGTAGAACATATCAGAGCATATTTGGGTGATCAAGAACCTAGTTGTTGTAGGCATGAAGATTTGAAAAATATAGACCTTGCAGAGGTGGGATGGACAGAGTAGGATAAGAGTTATGGAACCCTTTTTCATTGATGTCAAAGGGGGAGAGATTTAAGCAGAAAATCTCTATTATTTTAGGGGGAGCTGTGAAGAGGATATTGAGAAGATTGTATTAAGAAGGATACTCTTGGGTTGATAGATATTTACATATGTTTCCATCAATGCCAAAGGGGGAAATTATTGGAATTGTTTTTGTTAGAGGTGTTGAAATTCATTTTTTTTCTTTGATGTCAACATATGTTTCAGATGGTTTCATCATAAGTCTTAGACAGACTGGTTATCATTGGTAAAGACAAGACTGACAATAGTGTACGTACATTGTTCAGGATTTTAGAGCATGCGAGCATGAAGATGTATATAAGGATGAGAAGTGACTTTATATCTAAGGTCGCTTGGCTTGATCTTACTGTTGGCATAAGTTATAGTTGCTTTGATGAAGACTAGTGACAGAACAGTGACAGAGGATTGTGACATATTTGGTCTCTAAGTTTTGGAGATAACGTAGATGCAAGCATGAGTTATGATTTGTGAGCTTAAGTCATGGTAGAATAAATGTTGGAGAGTGTTACTTGTGATTATTGGGTCGCTGAGTTCTTGGTGATGTCAATTGAAGCGTGTGATCTTGTAAAGATCTATTTGTGGATGACTACAGTGGTGTAACGTGTTTAGAGGATGGCAAGTGTGGATCACGGATCTTCGTGTATAATTGATGAGTTGTAATTGATGTTTACGTGTGTAAGGTATCATGTGTATCTTAGCAAGGGTCTATACAATTGTTTTTTCATTGGGGAAGTCTTAACAAGCTGACCTAATTGTTTATTGTAAACTTGTCTAAATGAGAATTGTTTCTTGGTGAGGTAGGATGGATGAGTAGTGTGGAAGCTGTGAGCTTGTAATTGTGAATTATGTTGGATGTAGAGCAGAGATAGTGATTGTGATGAACTTCATTGGAATTTTTTAAGCAAAGAAAGTTGTTATCAGTGAGTTCACTAGTTACTGTATATCTCTCTATATGTATTTTGGACAGTGAGTCTAGAAGGTGGATTTAGCCTTCTCATTTGGGCAGTGTGACTGGGTAGTGAGCCTCTTTTTCCTCTTGACTCCTAACATGGTTTGTCCTTTAATAGGGACTGTGTACTGTATGTAATAATCCCAATCTCTTCCATTATATGCAACAATTTAGTCCTAGGAACCATGTCAAATGTCTCTTCAAAATCAACAAAACAACAAAAGGATTCATCCCATTTTTTATTAAGTTCATCCCATTTTTTTATTAAGTGCCTCAAAGTGATGTCATGGTTAATCATAGAGTGTTTAGGCCTGAAACCTGCTTTCCCTTTTGCATGTTTTTTTCCCGTGTGCTAATTCTATTTTCTGTCAAACTACCAAATAGCTTTCAAAATTAAAAAATTATCATAATTGTTCTATAGTAGGAATTATTATTAATGTCATCACTCGTAAAAAGAGGTATTTCTCGACTAGTTATTCATTCCTTAGCAAACCCTTATTGAATAATGTTGTTGAACATTTTCATTATGTGAGGTGCAAGAAATCTCATCTCCCACTTTTGATACTCTGCCTGAAGATCAACCAATTCCTTAGATTTTTCAACCCCAACTTCTTAATACCCATCTCTACATCTTACACGGTGAAAAGAATTGTTGTATTGTTGACCGGAGGAGGGATAACCTCTAATTTATGCTCATAGAGTTTTCTTGCATAATCGAACCATTGTGTAGCTATAATATTAGTATCAGTTTGCTTCTTTCCCGGCTGAAGTTCCTCCCAAAATAAATTGGGATTATTCTTTCCAAGGGAAATTAGTTCTTCACATCTAGTATTCATGAAATTGACTTTTTTATTTTTCAAAATTGTCTTATACAACTTGATATTCTTGACTGGTCCTTTCAACATTCTCCTAGAAAATTTAAATTGCTCGTCAAACAAAGTGTTAAATGGAAAGTAATTTGTTATTGATTTCTTAATTTTTACTCTTTTGCACTCATCAAGTGCAACTTGAATTAATTTTTTTAGCTCGTGACTTTGAATAGCTTGTGAAGGGCTTTTTTCTCCTTAAATAACCTCTCAAGATTTTTCTTGAAGGTGATACCATTTTCCCAAGTCAAAAGAATTCCACCCTTTAGAGGTGTAACTGTTGGTTACAAATAGTTTTTTTCCCAATAAAGACGTAAGTACATAGGTTTATGATTTGATTGTAAATCCTAGATACGCTCATCAATCAAAACTTGATTTTCCTTGTTAATCAAGCTTTGCAAACAAATTATTTCATCAACAACACTTGTCCCATTATATGTATTGAAAGTAAAATTTCCTGATTTCTTCCATCTATCCAAACCATTGCAAATAATTAAATCAAAGGTACCACATTGTGTAAGCAATTCCTCCCCAAAGTTATTACAATTCTTATTTTCTTTGAAACACCTCGACCGCTATTTATTGCTTCCTTTCGTAAGCCAAATAGGGTTGTAGTCTTCTTTACATCAAAGAATGTTAGCTTGCTCATTACCTGTCCTAGAGTTGAAGTCTCCCACTAGGAAGATTTATCCCCACTGAGAAAACTCAACAATATCCTTAATTAACATTGCAAAAGGGTCCTTATTGTCCAACACATTATGCTTGTATGTTTTCTGAGACTTGTGGGGTAAAATAACATGCTGCAATTCTAATGTTATTTTTAAATTCTAAAATTTTGATCCAAATATATTGTTTGTTTGAATCTCCTCTTTCTAATTGGATAATATGCCCTTGTTTCTCTTTAACTAAGATCATCACACCATTGTGTCCTTTACCATTTTTTGTTCCAAGTCACCAACTTAATGTAACCTTTAAACATAGGAGTCTTCCACCCTTCCTTCCCATGTGTTTCCATGAGATAAATTATGTCTCTTCCTTCTACAATAGGCATTAACCCAAGTCTTCGTCTCCAAGGATAACCTCTACAATTCCAAAAAACAAAGGTTAAGAAAGCTTGGGTATCCATTGGTTGATATTTATTTTGGCACAAAAGACTCATAGTTGACTCTTCACCTCTGCTTGGTCATATTCTTTGTTGTTTTTCTACCTATTAAAAAAAATTCTACTAATTCCTTGTTACTAGCTTGTTGTCATAACTTCTTATGAGGACAAAAAAAGGGATAATTGATTTTCCTTTGTAAAACTATGCCCTCTTTCATTCTTCTCTTTTTCCTCTATTTTTCGCCATTTCCTCTCTTCTCTCTTCTAGCTACATGATAGTTAAGTCCTCATCTAGGAAGAAACAAAATCCTTTCAAGAACTTCTTAATGCTAACAAGTTTTTGTTTCTCATGCACACTAGCCAATATTAATTTTATAGCCCTGGCCCTCTCACCACGTATATTTCCCACCCCCCAAGCTCAGTCGATCTAACCTTATCATTGTAGTCTGTCTTTTAAAAATCCCTTGCAAAATTGAGAGTTCTTTCATTTTTCCCATAATATATTATACCTTTGATAATAACATTTTCTCTACTATGGTGACTGGGGTTCTTGGCTCTCTAACTCCTTCTGCTCCTGGCTCTTCGACTCCCTCGGCGACAGCTAGGGCTTCTGGCCCTTCGGCTCCTTTCGCGGCAGCTCAGACTCCTGGCTCTTCGGCTCCCTCACCGGAGGCCAGGGTTCATGGCTCTTCGGCTCCTCTGGCCCCTGGCTCCTCAACTCCTTCTGCGGCGGCTCGGGGTCCTGGTGCTTTGGCTCCTTCAGTGGCAGCTCAGACTCCTAGCTCTTCAGCTCCCTCACCGAAGGCTAGGGTTCCTGGCTCTTCGGCTCCTCTAGCCCCTGGTTCCTCGGCCCCTGGCTCCTCGGTGTATGCACCCTAAAATGGTCGCCTAGACTTTGGGCCCCATTTATCATTTTATCAAATTTCTGAATCAATGCTTTGGAATATTTTCAATTCAAATCAATTTCCTTGATCAAATTGTAATTAATTCAA
>MU227134.1:4740821-4774289 GCA_018584345.1 Thuja plicata
GGGGGAAATTGAATTTAATTAAATAAGAGGAATTTTATTTAATTAAAAGGGAGGTTAAATCTTTTAATTAAATAAGAGGAATTTTATTTAATTAAAAGAGAGATTAAATCTTTTAATTAGATAAAAAGGATCAAACCTTAGGAAATATTGAAATAATTGAATTAATTACAATTTGATCAAGAAAATTGATTTGAATTGAAAATGTTCCAAAGTATTGATTCAGAAAAATGATAAAATAATAAATGGGGCCCAAAGTCTAGGCGACCATTTTAGGGTGCATACACTCGGCGGCTCAGGGTCCTGGCACTTTCGGTCCGAGGGGGAATAAGGATTATGTTCCTTTTCTGGTTTCTAACCCTATCATTATCCCTCTGGAGGATGAGGTTGTGAAGGATATTGATGAGGCATCCTCTGATTTCTTGGTTCATGGCCTTATCTGCAAGTTCAAGGGCTTTTGGTCGAGTCAACCTGACCTTCACTCCTGGATTTCTCAACATTGGGAACCTAGTATTTATGGTACTGTTCACATTTTTCCTATGGCACGAGGTTTTTTCATAGCACATTTTGAAAATGTTGTTGATAGGAAAATAATTATAAGTGATGATTTTTTTACTTGGGATGCATGGTTTATGCTTATGGTGAAGCCTTGGCATCCTGACTTTGATCCCTCTTCTGAGACTTTCTCCAAGGTTCCCATTTGGGTCCGGCTTCCCTGCCTCCCCCTTCATCTTTGGGTGGATTCCCTGTTAGAGGTAGTGGGTGAGGCTCTTGGGGACTTTTTGATGGTTGATGAGGACTTTTGATATTCTTCATTCAACTTATGCCCGAATTTTGGTGGACCTGGACATTTCTAAGGGTCTTCCGAAAAAGATTATGCTGCAGCACTCTAAAGGTGCTTGGATCCAATCCCTGGATTATGAAGGGATCCCCTTCAAGTGCAGGAGATGTTTTAAAACTGGTCATTTGGCTTATCAGTGTGGCTTGGAGAAGATTAAAAAAAAATCTGCATCTTGGTGGGAGGGGGCTTCTTCTCAACATTACACTGTTGGGAAGGCTTTGTCTGTCCGAAGCTTTTCTCAAGTCATTTTTTCTACTCTGGAGGTTGCTGAGGAAAATGAGCCTCTTGTGTCTGGTGAGGTTTCTTCCCCAGGTGAGGCCTCTCCTCCGTCTGCTTTTGTTGCCTGTGTCCCTGCGGTGACTCTTTGTACCGAGACTTATATTTGGGTCTCTAATGGAGGTGAGGTTGTTGCTTCTCTTGCTAGAAATGCTCTATTGTTTTCTTCTGGCCTAGTGGATACGGGCTCTCTTGTTGTACCTATCCCATTGGTTGTACCTGACCCTTCTATGGTACCTTCCCCTGGTTCTCTGGATCTGGGAGTTTCAGTTCCAGATTTGCTAGGTTTGGCCAACGTGGTGGATGTTGGGTGGACTTCTGTGAAAAGGAAAAAATCTAAAAATTCCCCCACGTTTGTTATGGCCCTTCGATCCCAAAAGGGGAAGAAATGATCCTTCTTGTCGCTTCGGGTGTTGGTTGTTGGTTCTTTGTTGGTTGTTCCTCTTACAGGATGCATCTGGGCTGTTGGACTTCCATGTCTTATTTTTTAATGCAGTGTCCGTGGGTTTCTTGTTCTCTTTTTCTGTGGCCCTGGCTGTGGCATATTTTTGTCTTTGTTTCCGCTATTTTTTATGTAAGGACCTATTGATATATCTTAAGCTTTGTATCAGGTTTCAGGCACCCTTTAAAACCTATTTTACTTAATCAAAAACATTTGCTTCTCTATCTTGTTTTTATTTAGACTCTCTTAATTGTGCTCTTGCAACCCTAGAGTTTTCTTCTACCTCCTTGCCAAAAGAACTACTACTGACTTGAACCCTTTTTTTGGCTACTATTGTAATATTGTCATTGTTATTTTCTTTTGTCTTGACTCCTTAAAAGTTGGTCTATTGAATAGTATGCCCCTTAGCATGAGAATTTTTATAGTTTTCTTCAACCCTATTCACTATTATGGATTATCTCATGGTTTTCTAATCTAACTTCATGTTTTATCCCTCAAGTTTTCCCCCCATAAGTGCTTCTTGCAATGTTGCCACCTACTCCTATAGAACTTTGTTGCAATCCACTAAAAATTGATTTTCTTGTGCAAACTCATGGAATTTGCAGTCTCTTTCTTGCTTAATACCTTCCAAAACCTCCAACCTCTTAGATTAGCATTAAATATTTCTTGAACATAGAGGTTTGAGGACCAAGTAAGTGGTTTGGGGGTTGGGCTATAAAGGTCAGGCTCTTCATAGCCACTTTTCTCCTTAGACCATTTACCATATCCGCTTTGTAACCAGGGTTTGTTTGAAAGATTTTTTCCCTTGGAAATCTTATATACCCTTTCAGACTATCTACTTCTAGCATGTGCCCATTTTAGATGAGAAATTCTATGCCTTATGATACCCTTAAATTATTTTTCATTAACCCAAACTCATTGTCCAGTTTTAAGTGAGGAAGCGATTTTCACTTGACCTAAGTCATTTGTTTCAATATCTTGCACACTTGACATGCTTGTACGTGTTTCAGTTTCCAATATAATGCAAGAGACGAGAACAACCATGTGTCAATACAACACTTCACATGAGAAAGTAATTTCTGACAAAAAATAAGGGTGCTACACCATGATTAAAAAAAGTGTTAGCAATTTTGTATTCTAGCAAGACTTAATGGGTCTTCTTGCAAAGGGATTTGAATATTGTATTTTTTGTGCATTCATGGCCTTGTGTACTTTCTTCTCCCTTCAACAATGAATAATCTATGATGTTTTGTGCTCATTATTTAAATAAGAGTTTCAAACTATTGGATTTAATACATTCGGATTTAGTGATTCTTGGCATGATTACATTAATCATTGCTTTTAAATCATGCTTTGTGCTCCTTCAAAAGTCTTTGAGTTGTGTTATTATTGTTAGATAATTATGTTGTGCTTTCTTGAAAATTCAAACATAAGTTGAAAAAAAATTAATTTATTTTGATATTTTTTCTTCAAAAGCCAAAACTAAAAGAAAAGTTGGCTTCTTTAAAATTCAAAAGTTATTTTATGAATGTTCTCAATGTTCTCTATATAGATTTGTACAGATTCTTTGGTGCATTAAGGTATAACGACCAAAATCCTTTTAAAGTGCCAAATTTTATCTAACAAAAGGATATTTTTTATTTCTCGGGCCTCTCAAACTCAATGACGATGTTCAATTTGATCCACGATGCTTCGATGATAGGAATAAATGTGGAAGTCACCTTGAAGTGAGAAGTGGCGTGCAAATATGGCTCTAAAATAATGTTGGTCTATTGAATAGTATGCCCCTTAGCATGAGAATTTTTATAGTTTTCTTCAACCCTATTCACTATTATGGATTATCTCATGGTTTTCTAATCTAACTTCATGTTTTATCCCTCAAGTTTTCCCCCCATAAGTGCTTCTTGCAATGCTGCCACCTACTCCTATAGAACTTTGTTGCAATCCACTAAAAATTGATTTTCTTGTGCAAACTCAAGGAATTTGCAGTCTCTTTCTTGCTTAATACCTTCCAAAACCTCCAACCTCTTAGATTAGCATTAAATAGTTCTTGAACATAGAGGTTTGAGGACTAAGTAAGTGGTTTGGGGGTTGGGCTATAAGGTCAAGCTCTTCATAGCCACTTTTCTCCTTAGACCATTTACCATATCCGCTTTGTAACCAGGGTTTGTTTGAAAGATTTTTGCCCTTAGAAATATTATACACCCTTTCAGACTATCTACTTCTAGCATGTGCCCATTTTAGATGAGCAATTCTATGCCTTATGATACCCTTAAATTATTTTTCATTAACCCAAACCCACTGTCCATTTTTAATTTAGGAAGCGATTTTCACTTGACCTAAGTCATTTGTTTCAATATCTTGCACACTCGACATGCTTGTAGGTGTTTCAGTTTCCAATATAATGCAAGAGACAAGAACAACCGTGTGTCAATACAACACTTCACATGAGAAAGTAATTTCTGAAAAAAAACATGGGTGCTACACCATGATTAAAAAAAGTGTAAGCAATTTTGTATTCTAGCAAGACTTAATGGGTTCTTCTCACAAAGAGATTTGAATATTGTATTTTTTGTGCATTCATGGCCTTGTGTACTTTCTTCTCCCTTCAACAATGAATAATCTATGATGTTTTGTGCTCATTATTTATATAAGAGTTTCAAACTATTGGATTTAATACATTCAACTTTTGTAATTCTTGGCATGATTACATTAATCAGTGCTTTTAAATCATACTTTGTGCTCCTTCAAAAGTCTTTGAGTTGTGTTATTATTGTTAAATAATTATGTTGTGCTTTCTTGAAAATTCAAACATAAGTTGAAAAAAAAATTATTTATTTTGATATTTTTTCTTCAAAAGCCAAAACTAAAAGAAAATTTAGCTTCTTTAAAATTCAGAAGTTATTTTATGAATGTTCTCAATGTTCTCTATATATATTTGTACAGATTCTTTGGTACATTAAGGTACAACGACCAAAATCCTTTTAAAGTGCCAAATTGTATCTAACAAAAGGATATTTTTTATTTCTCGGGCCTCTCAAACTCAATGGCGATGTTCAATTTGATCCACGATGCTTCGATGATAGGAATAAATGTGGAAGTCACCTTGATGTGAGAAGTGGCATGCAAATATGGCTCTAAAATAATGTTGGTCTATTGAATAGTATGCCCCTTAGCATGAGAAGTTTTATAGTTTTCTTCAACCCTATTCACTATTATGGATTATCTCATGGTTTTGTAATCTAACTTCATGTTTTATCCCTCAAATTTTTCCCCCATAAGTGCTTCTTGCAATGCTGCCACCTACTCCTATAGAACTTTGTTGCAATCCACTAAAAATTGATTTTCTTGTGCAAACTCAAGGAATTTGCAGTCTCTTTGTTGCTTAATACCTTCCAAAAACTCCAACCTCTTAGATTAGCATTAAATAGTTCTTGAACATAGAGGTTTGAGGACCAAGTAAGTGGTTTGGGGGTTGGGCTATAAAGGTCAGGCTCTTCATAGCCACTTTTCTCCTTAGACCATTTACCATATCCGCAAAGTAAGCAGGGTTTGTTTGAAAGATTTTTGCCCTTAGAAATCTTATACACCCTTTCAAACTATCTACTTCTAGCATGTGCCCATTTTAGATGAGCAATTCTATGCCTTATGATACCCTTAAATTATTTTCATTAACCCAAACCCATTGTCCAGTTTTAAGTGAGGAAGTGATTTTCACTTGACCTAAGTCATTTGTTTCAATACCTTGCACACTTGACATGCTTGTAGGTGTTTCAGTTTCCAATATAATGCAAGAGACAAGAACAACCATGTGTCAATACAACACTTCACATGAGAAAGTAATTTCTAACAAAAAATATGGGTGCTACACCATGATTAAAAAAAGTGTTAGCAATTTTGTATTCTAGCAAGACTTTATGGGTTCTTCTCGCAAAGGGATTTGAATATTGTATTTTTTGTGCATTCATGGCCTTGTGTACTTTCTTCTCCCATCAACAATGAATAATCTATGATGTTTTGTGCTCATTATTTATATAAGAGTTTCAAACTATTGGATTTAATACATTCGTCTTTTGTAATTCTTGGCATGATTACATTAATCAGTGCTTTTAAATCATACTTTGTGCTCCTTCAAAATTCTTTGAGTTGTGTTATTATTGTTAAATAATTATGTTGTGCTTTCTTGAAAATTCAAAAATAAGTTGAAAAAAAAAAATTATTTTGATATTTTTTCTTCCCTTTTTCTTCAAAAGCCAAAACTAAAGGAAAGTTAGCTTCTTTAAAATTCAGAAGTTATTTTATGAATGTTCTCAATGTTCTCTATATAGATTTGTACAGATTTCTTTGGTACATTAAGGTACAATGACCAAAATCCTTTTAAAGTGCCAAATTTTATCTAACAAAAGGATATTTTGTATTTGTCAGGCCTCTCAAACTCAATGGTGATGTTCAATTTGATCCATGATGCTTCGATGATAGGAATAAATGTGGAAGTCACCTTGATGTGAGAAGTGGTGTGCAAATATGGCTCTAAAATAATGTTGGAGAAGCCAAAATCTCTGCATATAATTTATATGTAAGTCAACCCATCAATATCAAGTAGTAGCATGATATACTACTATGTTGGAGAAATCAAGATGTGAATCTACTACTGAAACAAAATAAGTACAATAGAATGTCTATTATATAAAAATGAGAATGAAAAAATACAATGAGAGCCTTAAATACATAGGAAAGGAAGAGCAAGTAGGAAGGTAGGACTGAATAGCCAATGACCCCTCTAAAATTACAACACATGTTTTGCTCAAATGGAAAGCATGTGAGTATGTGTAAATTTTCAATACAGTAGATGTCTCAAGAGGTGACTAGATATGTGTCAACCACATGAAGTGAAAAAATGTTAAAGATTTGAAGTCGAGACTTAACTAGTGTGAATAGGTCAACATAGAAAGTGTGATATGCTAACTAGATGTATAATAATCCTATTCAGACTAATAGACTACTTTTGTGGACAAGATATGCATATGGTACAAATAAAGTACAATATATTGGTCTTTATGGGATCCTTCCTAGAACTTGAGGCCTATTTGCATGTACTAATTAAGGTGGATAGGATATAGAGCGACCTTGTGACAAAAAAAAAAAATTCCTCTATCGAATGTCGAGAAGTTAAAATGTCAATTATGGCAACTAAGCAATTGATTTGTAGCAAAGTTGAACTAATCAAGCCCATCAAGCATTCTAATAAGTTAAAAAGGCTTCCAAGGAAGGTCGACATAGTCAATAGTTCATGGTCTACACAATCAAATATTATAGATGTAGAAGGAAATTAAATTCTAGTTTCTTAAATTAGTATATAAAGCAACATTAGGTTATATGATTTTTCAAATAGTAAATATAGTAGCCTTAAATTATAATGACTTTTGAGTTATTAAATCTTCAAATTTAAAGAACATTTGCAATCCCTATATATAAGTGTTAGCGAAAAGATTTGTCCTTCAATATATCTTAACAAAATAACTCTATATCCCCTTTGAAAGATAAATAACAACTAATAGTTGGGTAAGTGTTCTTTACTCACTTCCTCTTAATTTGATCTTAGGTATAACTCCCTAGAAATAATTTTCAATATATAGATAACACCAATTTTACAGTTTAACTTTTAACCTGAAAGTTTACAAAGGCTACTTTCTCATTCTTAGATGAGAAGCATGACTATATTACCTTAGAAAAGATAAATAAATATAGAGAAGAAAAGAAAAAGCATAGTTTTTCTAGCAGCAATGATTGCATGAAATTAAATGATCAACAACTATAACATAACAGAATATGGATAGAATCAAGCTACTACGAATCCACAAAAATACACTACTGAATAAAACAAAATGTCAACACATAACACTTTCTTATTCTTTTCAAATAACACAGATCTGAAAGTGTAGCCGTAATATATTCTAAAATTGCAACACAGGCAACCACGAAAAATTTGTTTTTTCAATAGTAATGTCAGACTCAGTCAATATCTGTTACCCAATTTCTAAAAACTACAACACCCAAAATTAAAGTAATTTTTCTATGATCTGTTTTTCTGAACCCTTTTTAAGTTTTTATACCAATACTTATAGTTTTAAAACGCCGAGAGGTCTCCCTCAAAACACGACCTCTCGGGTAAGCAGTTATAAAATGAAACCAAATTAAAAATGACAATTGTCCTTAAGAGTTTTGCATGCAATTCAAAGAGCTGAATGTCTAAATCAGGCTCTTTTTCCACGGTGCGATCCTCACTTCCCATTGAGTTTCCATCTTCTTTGGCAGCAGATTGGGTGGGCTTCCACTCCTTGTATGCTCGGATCAAATCTTTTGCAACCTGCAGATGTGGGACCTTGGAATTCACGATTCGGATCATTGAAGCCTCTTTACTCCATTTCAGCTTCTTTATCTTTTTCATCAGCCCAGGTAGTTGATCGATGCACAGGTACAGCATTGACTCGATCCTCGCCATTTGTGTGAGCTTTGTGGCCTTAGGATTAGCTTTTTCTTTGATTATTTTCATAGCTGAGTCAAAGGCTTCTAGGGCTCCTTTTAATTCATGTTCTTCATAAGTTGTTGGGTAGGTGTAGGTGAAATTGATAAATTTCAATTCATTCAAAGTGGCTTTCTGAATCTGTTTGGCCTTAGCTTCATACTCCTTTGTTTCAATGATGGTATTTCTAATGGTAGAAATCCTCCAACTTATATTCTTTATGAGAACGAAGAAGATTGATTCCTCGGTGACTTTAGCAATTTCTCCGTGCAAAACTTACTAAAACCATACCTGTCTATTTCCAGGAATTTCCTCATCGTAGAGATCCATTTCTCTTCTTCCCCATTCCAGACTTGTCGTTGAGTCTGTAACTCCCCCATTATAGCCTCGGTATCATGGAGAAACACATGCGAGTCCTTGATATATGGGTAACCACTATTGACTACCTGAGCCATCAATTCGTCCACAGAGGAGACTAAAACCTGGCCACGCTAAACTTGATTTAGTAGGTTTTTTCTTTCCACTGAATTCAGATTAAAGATTTGAGGTGACTGGATCAAAGGCGTGGCGTCGAAATTGCAAAAGGCATTGACAAACTGGGATAATGACACTACTGTCTGCTTCATTTCTTTTTTTTCCTTTACTATCCTGCCAAGATGTCATCAACATTTGTTGGGCAGTTTCTTTAAACAAATGACTTTTACCCGCCTTTTCCATGGTTCCCAGCTCAATCTTAGTTACCTCAAATTCCTCTGTTGCAACTTCTTTCTTTTCTTCTTTTGGCCTGTAAGTGGCCACTTTAGTAGTCCATTTCCTTGTCTTCGTATCAGCAAACATCTTAGCAGTGCTCTTGACCTTCTTAGTTTAGGAGTCCTCTGAACATATTTACTCACAATATCCTACACCAGGATAGAGACAGGAACCAGACTTCGTTTCTTGTTCACATGTGTGGTCATCCATTTTGGCGTCGTACTTGTTGCAATCGATTGCTCAATTGTCTTTGCAAGTGTATCCATCATGTCCAATGTCACGTCATCCAAATCAAAAAGATATTTTTCTACTTGTTCATCTTCTCCAATCTGGTAACTCATGTCACCAAATTTATCATCATCCAGGTTGATTGTCTCTACGTTCTCCTGTGCCATCTTTTCTTTATTTAGAGACCAGGTCCTTGATTTGGTAATCCGCTGAGGTGAAACTACAGGTGAGGATTCTGCAGCAGGTTTCTTCTTGGAACTCCTATTTCGCTGCTTTCCCGAGGAACCTGCATTCTCAATCGGTTCATGAAGATAAGAAATAGGGGAAGGGGAAGATAAAGATGGAGTTTTAACTTCAATTGATTTAGGACTAGATTGCTTTCTTCTTTTCTGCAGCCACATCTCAGTCAACTAAAGTACATGTTGTGTTCTCTGTTTAATATCATCTTCTTCATCTGTTGTCTAGTCTATATCAAATTCTTCGCTTTCCATGGATTTCTTAAAACTTGGTTCAATCAACTTTGAACCGTCATCAGTAACCCATTCCACCTTGAATTGTAGCCCCATAGACAGAATATGGGATATGCAGAGTTTGCTATGTTCTCTTTCTCTGACTTGAGATTCATCGGAGCAGTCCTCCCAAAAATCTTCAAGATGGGGGACGGGAAACATATGAGACCTGAGACCTAGGCTTCCACTGGCAAAGTTCTTATTGTCAAAACCTACTCTTTCAGTATAAAACTTGAAATCAAAATGCCTCAAATCACTACCAATGTTGATTGCATCTTCCATAGAAGCACATGAAAATTTACCTAGTTGTATTGGAAACACTTTTTCCCATTCTTCCTCTGGGAGGAATCTCTTAAGCACAGTGGCAAGTTGCCTACAGACTTCTTCAAGAATAAAACAATCAAAAGCATACCTAGGCAACCTCATGGGAGAATCTTCAAAGCCGCCAACCCTAACATAGGTAAATCTAGAAAACTAAGTGTAGAAGCTTCCAAATTTAGTCACAAACCCCTGAGCTTCTGAGCTCATCCTCTTAGCAGAGTCTCCGATTAATTTGAAACAAAGCTTGCCCAAGAATTTATCATGTACTATTTTGTAATTTTGAATTATATTGCTTCTGTGCAAGATTGGGAAGTATTCGTACACACACATACCATCTGCTCCATTGGCTACTATAGGCTAAATAACAAATAAGATAAGATGACATGAAAAAGCCACTCCCGGTAAGTTTTGAGTTATTAATCTTCTCTCTCATGGAGCTGGCAATTAACTCAGCCCAGTCCAATATTTTTTTTCCCTCCAGAACAATTTGAACATAACAGAATAACCAATCAGAAAAGAAATAAGCTTCTGGGGACCCTCTCACTCTTTGCAGCATCACCATAACATCACTGATATAGGAGCGTACATGACTTATGTTGAACTTTTTGGGTAGGCGCGAACCTCCCCTCTGAGGGTTTAATAAACAGTTTTTGGCCATGGAAGTACGATTTCCGTCTGCGTTTTCTTTGAATTTGACAAGGGATTGTGCATGGGAAAAGGCACAAAAGGTCTGCTCTGGAATTTGGAAAGCTAAGGACACAATTTCCCTGTTAACAGAAAATAAGACGTTGTCATCTTTCTTAAGAATAGACTCAGTTCTTTGGTCATAATTGCGAATACATTCATAAATCAACTCAGGGCAAATTACGGCGGGAGGGAAAGTAGCGGCAATGGAGAGTCCGCTATGTAGAATTTCCAAAGCTGGAATTTTTTCTAGGGAATTGGAAAGTCTTTCTGATAGCCCTTCTAAATCATAACCCTCTAGGTCAATATCTATCACAACTGGGCCTTCACAAACCAAACTCGATACACTCCCAAATAAGTGGAAATCAGACTTCATATCTGTATCAATCTTGTAACTACCACAGAATTCTCTGAATATTTTGCAATTTTAAATTTAAAACACTGTAGTGAGGGCAGCCTGACTCACCTTGTTCTGTAGAAACCTTTGAATAATTGAGCTCCAAAGTCCTTACCTTCTGTCCGCTCAGCTCTCAATAGCAACACTATTTCAAAGTATGAATAGAATGAAGGGCTTAAATAGAGATTGTGAATGATTTAATCATTAACTACAAATCTTTATGGCAATAAAAGCTAAAAGTGTGATGTGACGGTTTATGCATGCAATTCATTAATGTTACTTGCGCAAACTTTGATGGCGTACAAATTAATGATTGATTTGACACCTCAGACGTATTTAACCCGCGCCACCACTTTTCTGCATTAAATATCCTCATTTCCATAGGACCCACTGTTGATCTGTCTTAAAGTTACCTTTTCTTTGCCGCCTTATGTCATGCTTGAATGCCCTTGAACACCCTTGAAAAAAAGTTCAAGATGGTTCCCATGTGTTCAATATTGTTCAAGCCTTTCGATCATCAGAATCAATCTTTAAACAACAGATCCTATACTGATATGTCCAAGTCCTTTTCTTTTCGCACAGCCTCAATATTCTCGCCACTTGCAAGCACAGAATACTTTCACCAACTTTATGCACCAACAAATTTTCCTTAGAAATAAGAACCACCTTGAACTACCTTGAACCAGTTTGAACATGTTCAAGGTTGTTCAAAGGTGTTCAAAGGTGTTCAAACCTGTTCAAGAAAATTGTTAGCAAATAAACTTTACACTTTTTCAAGCACGGTAGGACCACAGGACCGAAAATTTTAGTGAATGATTGGACTCAAAAATCTTAAAGAACTTAAGATTATCAGAATTTATAATGGAAACTCAAGAATTCACTTAAGAAGGACAAGTACTAGACTTGGACTAACATTGGCTCTTATTGGGGACTGCTTTTGTCAAAATGCAGAGAACTCAAAACTCTGGTTTCACAAACTACAGAAAGGATTCGGGAGAACTTCACAACAACATAAAGGGAAAGAAAAACGACAGAAAAACAAACTAAACCTAATATGTACAGCCATTCACATGACACAGGACTCAGATCTTGAAAAGTTTCAGGTCTTGACCATTATAGGAAAATGGTAAGACTGTTCCATCCGGGTAGGCCAATCTAAAAGCATCAGATCCCAACTCTTTTGCAACAATGAAGGGTCCTTTCCATAGAGATTTGAACTTGTCATGCGCTCCCTTGGGTTCCTTCCTCTTTTCCTAGAGCAAGACTTCATCCCCTCCCATAAACTTTCAGGGCCTAGCTTTTCTGTCAAAAATATTATTTACTCTAGTCTGGTGTTCAGTAATTTTGTCAACCAAAGCCTCCCTTTCTTCTTCCAATTTGTGCAAATACATGATTCTTTTCTCCAAAGAGTCTTTAAATGGCTGGTCTTCAATAGCCATTTGCAGTTTCGCTGCCGACAGTTCTAAAGGAATTGATACTTGAGCACCTACCCCATAGACCAACTCAAAAGGGGCCATGCCAATTGCTCTCTTGGGGGTAATTATATCGGCCCAAAGAGCCTCATAGAGTTTCTTGTGCCAGTTCCTACCACCGTCATCTACGAATTTCCTCATAATCATAATCAGATTTTTATTACTTGACTCTGCCTGACCATTGCCCTGAGGAAAATAATCTGATGAATGGGCCAGGGAGATGCTATGATCATAACAGAAAAGAGACAGCTCCTGTGAAGATAAGTAAGTAGCATTATCAACTACAATCTTTTGGGGTACTCCAAAGCGCACAAGAATGTTATCTTTGAAGAAATCGCACACCACTTGAGAATTTGCTTTCTTGGTCGGGGTGGCCTCAACCCACTTAGTGAAATAGTCGGTTGTTGTTAGGATCTAAACATGGCCCGCGCTTGACTGAGGGTTAACTGGGCCAATAAAATCTATTCCCCGTTGTTTAAAAGGCCCACTCACCACAACCGATTTCAAAGGCAAGGCAAATAATTGAGGTCTTCTAGAAAACAACTGACATTTTTCACAATTTCTTACGAATGCATATGCATCTTTGAACATCCCTGGCCAAAAAAAACAGTTTCGAAGAATCTTAAAAGTTGTCACGGTTGAAAAAAAATGGCCTCCACAGGCTTCTTCATGGAAATTCTTTAGCAATTGTAACTACTGAATTTTATCCACACATCTGAGGAAAGTTCTGTCAAGACCCCTTTTGTACAAGGTACCTTGCCATATCACATATCTCGTCGCCTGGAGTCTCAAATTACACCTTTCCTTGGGCGTTAACCTTACACGACATTCTCCATAAGTTAAGAAATATGCTATGTCAAAAAACTAGGAGTCTGTCAAACTGACCAACAATACCAGAGATGTTTCGCCTTCTAATCCTTCGGGTTGATTCAAATTCTCTGCTATAAATTTACAGAGACCTCTTCCCCTGACTAGCTTAGTCGGTTTTATTGTCAAGTCATATTCCTGAATTTTTGTTACCCACATTGCTCTCATGTTCATAGCTCTTTCTTGTTGGGTGAGAAGTGCTTTCACTGCTGAGTCAGGGACATACACTGTGAAGTGAGAATGAAGGATATAGAATCTGAATTGCTTAACTAATTTCACTACAGCAAAAGCTTGTTTCTCTATGGAAGAATATTTTAGTTCATACTTTTTTAATGGTGTACTCATGAACGACATAGGTGCTTCATTCCCAGAAACATCCTTATGAGTTAAAATTCTCGACAAGGAGTGATCATAAGCAAAACAGTAAATGATAAAATCTTTCTTGTAGTCAGGATAAACCAAAGCAGGAGCATTTGCTACGACAGTTTTGATCACATTAGAGGCCTTCTGACCCTCTTCTATCCATTTAAAGGGTTTTTTTCACTCATCATTCCCACGATATGCCTAGTTAATTCGGAAAACTTTGGAACAAAGGATCTCAAGAAGTTGATCTGGCCAAAGAAAGATTTGACTCCTGTTCTAGTTGACGGTAGGTTGATCTGCTGAATTGCCTTTACTCTTTCAGGAACGATTTTGATTCCTTCTTTGGAAATGATGTGACCCAATAGTTTTCCTTCTGTCACACAGAAGATGGACTTCTTAGGATTAAGTGATATACCATGCTCTCTGCACCTCTAAAGGACTGATTAAAGATCTTTGAAATGATGTTTCCTTCTCTTAGAGTAAACCGTCAAGTCATCAAGGTAAATTTCTATTATCTTATTTCTCATGTTTGCGAAAGAAGAATTCAATTCATGGCTCTCTGAAAGGTAGCCCCTGCATTGATTAATCCAAAGGGCATTCAATTGTAGGCAAATGTCCCCTATGGTGTAGTAAAGGCGGTTTTGTGCTTGTCTTCATCTGACACACTCACTTGATTATAACCTGCAAATCCATCGAGGAGAGACATCATTTCAGATACTGCCACGGTTTGCAAAACATGTTCCATTTTAGGCAAGGTGTAATTGTCTTTTAGACTGGCTTGATTCAGGTTACGGAAATCAACACAGATTCTTATTTCTCCACTTTTCTTTCTCACCGGGACAATATTTGCAATCCACGTTGAGTGATGAATGGGGTAAATAATCCTTGCCTTCAGCATCTTGTCCACCTCCTTCAGAATAGCTTCTGATACCTTGGGATTGTAACTCCGGAGCTTTTTCTGAAAAGGCTTAGACTCTCGTTTCAGGGGAATATGGTGGCTAAATTTTCCTTTCCGAAAATCCTTTAAATGATCATAGTTCCAGGCAAAATCATCCATATAGGCGGTCAGCAAGACTTGCAGGTTTTTCTTTTCCTAATCAGATAGAGTTTTTCCAACAGATATCCATCGGGGTTCTATTGAAGTGCCGATATTTATTTTATCATATTCCTTCAACACTTCTGAACGCTGGCCTTTCTTCGAGATGTAACTATCATCCTTTCTTGAAAACAAACTTTCCAGGGAGACCAATCCTTTAGGAATTTTATTACTTTTCAGCTGAACAACCTCTTCTACTGGTAAATATTCGGAACTGGCCTCTTCATGTCCTTCATTCACCCCATCGAAATAAATAGAAGAGAAGGCTTCCGCGCATGCCATAAAATCATTTATTCGGGCATCATCTTCAAAAACTTGCAGGTGTTCAACGTTGTCAGGAAGAGCAGGCATATATATCATCTCAACTCAATAAGTATCTGTCTAGAAATCCGGATGTGGGAGCAATAGGGATGTTGATACTGCAAGGGAATCAGCTCGTGAGTTCAAAATTCTCAGAACCGCCTCTATAGAAAAAGCTTCAAAGGCTTGAATTTCATTCTAGACCAAACTCCTATAATGTTTCAGACCCTCATTCTTAACTGTAAATTGGCCTTTTACCTGTTTGGCTATCAGCTCTACATCACCTCTTACTACCAGTACTTTAATCCCATGTGCCTTTGCCTCTTGTAATCCTAATAGCAGAGCCTCATATTCAGCAGCATTATTAGTATTTTTAAAATCCAATTTATAGGAGAAAAGGAGACATCCCGTAACTTTCGGGTATATCAACCACTACAATAGTTAACTTCAATCTCTTATCAGGGTAGGCCGCTAAAATAGCCTGAGTATCCTTTACCTGACCAATTAAAGGTACCTGCTTACCGTCCATGGAATAGCATCTTCCAAAGGTCTTGGTCAGGGTCAAACCTAGGGCTTTGGCAATAGATGATGGCATGATATTATCGGAGGCACCTAAGTCTATGATACAATTACTTAACTTGAGGCCATTAAGGAGAAGGGAGATATAAAAAGGGTCGGGTTTTCTCACTTCATCGACTTCACATTTTGCTTCCAAGGCAGAAGTAGAGTGTTGGATGATATCAGTTTTGGTTACTGATCATGCTGATTGATATTCATGTTTTGTCACTGATGTCAACATATATTTCTGTGAAGAGGACGGACTGGAAGGAGTGTACGGAAACTGTACTGATGATTCAGAATTATCGAAGTTGAATTTATACAGAAGGATGTGTGTTCACCTTATTCCTAAGGTCGCTTAGCTTTATGTTGCATATTGTGGATGTTACAGTTGATTTGGTGAAGACTGGTTTATGGACTATAACTGTATTTCTGGACAGAGAAGGTCTCTGTGTTTCGGGTATATCTTTCTGGCGAAGATATTTCAGATGATGCGAGCTTACTGGTGGACAGACGACATATGTTGGAGTAATGGGTTGAGTTCGATTGTTGTTTGGTTACTGGTGACGTCAGTTGTGGTGTGTATTCTGAAGAAGACCTAATTGGTGGCCGACTTCAGACATGTAGCGTGTAAAATGAATTGTGAGCGTGGATTGCGGATCTGGAAGTATATGTGATGGGTTGTAATTGATGTTTACTTGTCATGGGTACCGTGTGTATCTTAGCAAGGGGTCAAATAATTATTTGTATATTGGAAAGCCTTAATTGGCCAACCTAATTATTTGTGTATTAGGAAAGCTTAATTGGCCGACCTAATGAATTAGTGTAAGAGGGTATATATGAGTGATCTTTTCTTTTGAAAAGGTGTGACAGAGATTGACAAAGAAGAAGAAGTGAAAGTTGTGAGGCTTGTTTGGCTGCTGGATGTAGAGCAGAGTTTATAAGAAGAATCCTTTATTAGAACTGACTAAGGAAAGACAGTTGTTATCAAACAGTTCATTGGATTGTGTATCTGCTTTATACTCTTGTTTGGATTGTGAATCCTTGAGGGTGGTTTTAACCTTCTTTGGGCAGTGTGCCTTGGCAGTGAACCTACTATTTATTTTTACTCCTAACAGGGTCTGTCTCCTAACAGGGACTATGTACTGTAATGTTGTAACAAGCTCCTAACAGGGATACTATACTCTCAGTACATTATTTGTGGGTGTTAATTCCCACTAGGGTTTTACCTTTAACAAGATTTCCTCGACAACAGATATTGTGTTAAGGTGTTGGCATTTACTGTGTTATCATTTACATTTGCAGATTTGGTTTATAAAGTTTAAAGTTTAATAATCTATATCACAACTAATTCACCCCCCNTGCAGATTTGGTTTATAAAGTTTAAAGTTTAATAATCTATATCACAACTAATTCCCCCCCCCCCCCCCCTCTCAGTTGTCTTGTGGACTGTTATTCCTAACATAGAGGCTAAGTCATCTTGATTCATAACGACAGGTGGGGTAACTATGGGAATTTGAACAGGATTGTAAGCTTGGTCTACGACACACTAATTGGTTTGGGGTGAATGCGAAGGGTTACCTTTGACATATTTCACCAACTTATCAAGTTCTTTGGGGTTTAATCTCAAGTATTTCGCAAGGGAAATTTGTGTAGCAGATGACTTGCAGAATTCGACGATATCAAATGAAGACGTGCCAGCATCTTTTGGTACAACTTTAAAATCATGAATTTTAGGACTAGAGGAAGAAGTATTACTTACATGCTCTTTGGTCTTCTAAAAGGTACTTGATGATGCTGGAGTGTACTTAGAAGCCTTTTGATTGCGAGTCAACATAGCACATGTTGGGTCTTGAAGAGTGACCAGAATATCTCCTCTTTCGAAGCCGGATTCGTATTCAAAGTAGTATGAGCCAGAGTCGCCAAGTCTCTCTTGAGCTATCTCCTCTACAGTACATTCCCCTAGTGCATCTTTTGTTGCTTCCATTTGAACATGCCTCAACATATCTGGGTAAGAACTCCCATCATGATCCATCGTCAGGTGAAAAGAGCACATGACCACTTCTTTTGGTGCAGCCTCAAAGTAGTATGAGCCAGAGTCGCCAGGTCTCTCTTGAGCTATCTCGTCTACAGTACATTCCCCTAGTGCATCTTTTGTTGCTTCCATTTGAACATGCCTCAACATATCTAGGCAAGAACTCCCATCATGATCCATCGTCATGTGAAAAGAGCACATGATCGCTTCTTTTGGAGCAGCCTACAAGGATAATCTTGGCTGATTTGAAGGCAGCAGAGGGGTTTTACCATGTCATTGGTTAGGTTGTTTACAACGAGTGTCTTGATACATGGGAGGATAGGAAGATCTTGTTTGGGTAACTGCCTTTTCAAGGCGATCACATCATTCATGAGTCTTTGAACAACCGGGTTTGTGGAAGAAGTAGAGGCTTGAGAGTGGGGTACTTGTACATCTTTCCTCCATTTTCCCGCTGTGATAAGATCGTCCTCCAATTCAGTGGCTTGACTTTGGGCAGTGTCTAAGTCTGCAGGTCTACTTCTTCTCAGGTGAAAACCTATGTTTGGGGACATGGAGTTCACAAAAAAACATTGTTGGTTTTCCAAAGTGGGTCTTTTGGCAGTAGGGATTCTATGAATAACCTTGTTGTACCGAGCCACATTATCCCTCATAGGCTCATGAATCTCTTTCTTCATTTATGTTAATTGTGCCAGCAGAGAATGTTCATCCTCAGCGCCTTTAAAATGGTTTTCAAACGCAGTCTTCATGGTTTGCCAATTTGTAATGGACCCAGCGGGCAAGTGACCAAACCATTCTGTCGCTCCCTCCATTAGAGATTGCGCGAAAATCCTAACGGCTACATCTTCATGTTGTACTGCCAATATAGCAGTTGCTACATTGAACGCATTGAAATGTTCATCCACTGAGACTTTACCATCTCCATAAAATTTGGGGAGGACGCCTTTAATACCCTTAGGGAGGGCATGATGAGCACCCAGTGCTAGAGGGCCAACTGTTGCACCCCATGGTTGAGTCATGATTGTGACTAGAAAGATTGTTACAAGTGGAGGCGCTTGGATGCCAGATATAGTCAAAGATTGCCAGACGCTAGTGGATGGGGATGTATTTGATGGAGCTTTAGGTGGGGAAGGAGGTCTACTCTTGGCATTCGGCTTTGGAACGTAGGTAGTTGAAAACTTGAGGTTTTGTAATCTTTCATAAAAATTATCAAAAATGCCCTCCCTCCTTTGGGACCTGGTGTACAACCGAGAATCCAATATTATATTTTCTATTGCCTTTGGATAGCTCTGTCAACAATTTGTGCTTCTTGAGCTATTGGGAGACCTCACAGCCACTCTCCTATATCTTCCTCTTCTTCCAAAACTAAGAGAACTTGCTGGTATTGTTGATTGCTAGTTTTTAAATTCCAAGTGAGGATATTCAAATCAGCAATTACATCTTCTTGGGTGTCTTAAAAGTTCAAGTCTGGTTGAAGAACAAGAGGCAATTCCTCCTTATTAGGTATTACAACAACTGGTGGTACCATAATTATTCATCAAAGAAAGCTTTTAAAACAGGTCTACACTGTTTAGCGATCCCCAGTAGAGTCGCCAAAAATATGTTAGCGAACAGATTTGTCCTTCAATATATCTTCAACAAAATAACTCTATATCCCCTTTGAAAGACAAATAATAACTAACAGTTGCGTAAATGTTCTTTACTCACTTCCCTCTGAATTTGATCTTAGGTACAACTCCCTAGAAATGATTTTCAATATTTAGATAACACCAATTTCACAGTTTAACTTTTAACCTGAAAGTTTACAAAGGCTACTTTCTCATTCTTAGATGAGAAGCATGACAGTATTACCTTAGAAAAGATAAATAAATATAGAGAAGGAAAGAAAAAGTTTTTCTAGCAGCAATGATTGCATGAAATTAAATGATCAACAACTATAACATAACAGAATATGGATAGAATCAAGCTACTACGAATCCACAGAAATACACTACTGAATAAAACAAAATGTCAACACATAACACTTGCTTATTCTTTTCAAAGAACACAGATCTGAAAATGTAGTCGTAATATATTCCAAAATTGCAACACAAGCAACCACGAAAAATCTATTTTTCAATAGTAATGTCAGACTCAGTCAATATCTGTTACCCAATTTCTAAAAACTACCACACCCAAAATTAAAGTAATTTTGTTATGATCTATTTTTCCAAACCCTTTTTTAGTTTTTAGTACCAGTACTTATAGTTTTAAAACGCCAAGAGGTCTCCCTGAAAACACGACCGAGAGGTTTTGCATGAAATTCAAAGAGAAACTAAATGTCTAAATTAGGCTCTTTTTCCATGGTGTGATCCTCACTTCCCGCTGAGTTTCCATCTTCTTCGACAGCAGATTGGGTGGGCTTCCACTCCTTGTACACTTGGATCAACTCTTTGCAACCTGCAAATGTGGGACCTTGGAGTTCACGATTCGGACCATTGAAGCCTCTTTACTCCATTTCAGCTTCTTTATCTTTTCCATCAGCCCAGGTAGTTGATCGATCCACAGGTACAGCATTGACTCGATCCTAGCCATTTGTGTGAGATCTGTGGCCTTAGGATTAGCTTTTTCTTTGATTATTTT
The DNA here is from genome assembly GCA_018584345.1 of Thuja plicata. Classification (NCBI taxonomy): domain Eukaryota; kingdom Viridiplantae; phylum Streptophyta; class Pinopsida; order Cupressales; family Cupressaceae; genus Thuja; species Thuja plicata. The sequence goes on from MU227134.1 coordinate 4,761,100, forward strand.
CATGGCTGAGTCAAAGGCTTCTAGGGCTCCTTTTAATTCTTCTTCTTCATAAGTTGTTGGGTAGGTGTAGGTGAAATTGATAAATTTCAATTCATTCAAAGTGGCTTTCTGAATCTGTTTGGCCTCAGCTTCATACTCCTTTGTTTCAGTGATGGTATTTCTAATGGTAGAAATCCTCCAGCTTATATTCTTTCTGAGAACGAAGAAGATTGATTCCTCAGTGGACTTTAGCGATTTCTCCGTGCAGAACTTACTGAAACCATACCAGTCTATTTCCAGGAATTTCCTCATCGTAGAGACCCATTTCTCTTCTTCCCCATCCCAAACTTGTCGTTGAGTCTGTAACTCCCCCATTATAGCCTCGGTATCATGGAGAACCACATGTGAGTCCTTGATATATTGGTAACCACTATTGACTACCTGAGCCATCAATTCGTCCACAGAGGAGACTAAAACCCGGCCACGCTAAACTTGATTCAGTAGGTTTTTGCTTTCCACTGAATTCAGATTAAAGATTTGAGGGGACTGGATCAAAGGCGTGGCGTCGAAATTGGAAAAGGCATTGACAAACTGGGATAATGACACTATTGTCTGCTTCATTTCTTTTTTTTCTTTACTATCCTGCCAAGATGTCATCAACATTTGTTGGGCGGTTTCTTTAAACAAATGATTTTTACCCGCCTTTTCCATGGTTCCTAGCTCAATTTTAGTTACCTCAAAGTCCTCTGCTACAACTTCTTTCTTTTCTTCTTTTGGCCTGTAAGTGACCACTTTAGCAATCCATTTCCCTGTCTTTGTATCAGCAAACATCTGAGCAGTGCTCTTGACCTTCTTAGTTTAGGAGTCCTCTGAACATATTTACTCACAATATCCTGCATCGGGATAGAAACAGGAACCAGACTTCGTTTCTTGTTCACATATGTGGTCATCCATTTTGGCATCGTACTTGTTGCAGTCAATTGCTCAGATGTCTTTGCAGGTGTATCCATCATGTCCAATGTCACGTCATCCAGATCAAAAAGATCTTTTTCTACTTGTTCATCTTCTCCAATCTGGTAACTCGTGTCACCAAATTTATCATCATTCAGGTTGATCGTCTCTACATTCTCATGTGCCATCTTTTCTTTATTTAGAGACCGAGTCCTTGATCTAGTAATCCACTGAGGTGAAACTACAGGCGAGGATTCTACAGCAAGTTTCTTCTTGGAACTCTTATTTCGTTGCTTTCCCGAGGAACCTGCATTCTCAATCGGTTCATGAAGATTAGAAACAGGGGAAGGGGAAGATAAAGATGAAGTTTTAACTTCAATTGATTTAGGACTAGATTGCTTTCTTCTTTTCTGCAGCAACTTCTCAGTCAATTGAAGTACATGTGTTCTCTGTTTAATATCATCTTCTTCATCTGTTGTCCAGTCTATATCATATACTTCGCTTTCCATGGATTTCTTAAAACTTGGCTCAATCAAGTTTGAACTATCATCAGTAACCCCTTCCACCTTGAATTGTAGCCTCGTAGACAGAATCTGGGATATGCACAGTCTGTTATGTTCTTTTTCTCTGACTTGAGATTCATCGGAGCAGTCCTCCCAAAAATCTTCAAGATGGGGGATGGGAAACATATGAGACCTAATACCTAGGTTTCCACTGGCAAAGTTCTTATTGTCAAACCCTGCTCTTTCAGTATAAAACTTGAAATCAATATGCCTCAAATCACTACCAATGTTGATTGCGTCTTCCATAGAAGCACATGAAAATTTACCTAGTTGTATTGGAAACACTTTTTCCCATTCTTCCTCTGGGAGGAATCTCTTAAGCACAGTGGCAAGTTGCCTACAGACTTCTGCAAGAACAAAACAATCAAAGGCATACCTAGGCAACCTCACAGGAGAATCTTCAAAGCCGCCAACCCTAATATAGATAAATCTAGAAAACTGAGTGTAGAAGCTTCCAAATTTAGTCACAAACCCCTGAGCTTCTAAGCTCATCCTCTTAGCAGAGTCTCCAGTTAACTTGAAACAAAGCTTGCCCAAGAAGGTATCATGTACTCTTCTGTAATTTTGAATTATATTGCTTCTGTGCAAGATTTGGGAAGTATTCGTACACACACACCATCTGACCAGGGCTCATGAGGCATCCCGCTCCATTGGCTACTACAAGCTAAATAATAAATAAGATAAGATGACATGAAAAAGCCACTCCCAGTAAGTTTTGAGTTTTTAAGTTGCTCTCTCATGGAGCTGGCAATTAACTCAACCCAGTCCAGTATTTGTTTTCCCTCCATAACAATTTGAACATAACAGAATGACCAATCAGAAAAGAAATAAGCTTCAGGGGACCCTCTCACTCTTTGCAGCATCACCATAACGTCACTGATATAGGAGCGTTCTGTTGAACTTTTTGGGTAGGCGCGAACCTCCCCTCTGAGGGTTTAATAACCAGTTTTTGGCCATGGAAGTACGATTTCCATCTGCATTTTCTTTGAATTTGACAAGGGATTGTGCAGGGGAAAAGGCACAAAAGGTCTGCTTTGGAATGTGGAAAGCTAAGGACACAATTTCCCTATTAACAGACAATAAGACGCTGCCATCTTTCTTAAGAATAGACTCAGATCTTTGGTCATAATTGTGAATGCATTCATAAATCAACTTAGAGCAAATTGCGGTGGGAGGGAAAGTAGCGGCAATGCAGAGTCCACTATGTAGAATTTCCAAAGCTGGAATTTTTTCTAGGGAATTGGAAAGTCTTTCTAATAACCCTTCTAAATCATAACCCTCCAGGTCAGTATCTGTCATAACTGGGCCTTCACAAACCAAACTCAAAACACTCCCAAATAAGTGGAAAGCGTACTTCATATTTGTATCAATCTTGTAACTACCACAGAATTCTCTGAATATTTTGCAATTTTAAATTTAAAACACTGCAGTGAGGGCAGCCTGACTCACCTTGTTCTGTAGAAACCTCTAAATACTGGAGCTCCAAAGTCCTTACCTTCCATCTGCTCAGCTCTCAATAGCAACAGTATTTCAAAGTAGGAACAGAATGAAAGGCTTAAATAGAGATTGCAAATTATTTAATCATTAACTGCAAATCTTTATGGCAATAAAAGCTAAAAGCGTGATGTGACGGTTTATGCATGCAATTCATTAATGTTACTTGCGCAAACTTTGATGTCGTACGAATTAATGATTGATTTGACACCTCGGGCGTATTTAACCGGCGCCGCCACTTTTCTGCATTAAATATCCTCATTTTCGTAGGATCCACTGCTAAGTTGTCTGAAAGTTACATTTTCTTTGTCGCCTTATGTCATCCTTGAATGCCCTTGAACGCCCTTGAACAAAGTTCAAGATGGTTCCCATGTGTTCAATATTGTTCAAGCCTTTCGATCATCAAAATCAATCTTTAAACAACAGATCCCATACTGATATGTCCAAGTCCTTTTCTTTTCGCACAGCCTCAATATTCCCGCCACTTGCAAACACAGAATACTTTCGCCAACTTTATGCACCAGCAAATTTCGCTTAGAAATAAGAACCACCTTGAACTACCTTGAACCGGTTTGAACTTAGGTTTGAAATAAGTTCAAGGTTGTTCAAAGGTGTTCAAACCTATTCAAGAAAATCGTTAGCAAATAAACTTTACACTTTTTCAAGCATGGCAAGACCACTGGACTGAAAATTTTAGTGAATGATTGGACTCAAAAATCTTAAAGAACTTAAGATTATCAGAAATTATAATGGCGACTCAAGAAGTCACTTAAGAAGGACAAGTCCCAGACTTGGACTAACAATAAGTTATTGTTGTAACTTTCAAATTTTTTCATAACTAGGAAGAGAGAGCATCATAAAAAAAAACTTACCCAAAGAGTGCTTATGCAAAAAGGATTTTATTCTTCCCTTCACGTTGAATTACTAATTTATTATACACTCATGTTCATTGTTTTGGAATTAGAGGCTTTACTACTAAGCAATGTCAAACAATCAAGGCCCAAATTTATTGTTCGTGTGGTTGTTTTTTATTATCCAAGCTGGAAAATACAATTGCAATATTAAAAAGATTGTCACTCTGACCCAAAATTAATGTTCGTATGGTTGTTTTTAATTATCCAAGCTGTAAAATACAATTGCAATATTAAGAAGATTGTCACTCTGACCCAAATTTATTGTTCGTATGGTTGTTTTTAATTATCCAAGCTGTAAAATACAATTGCAATTTTAAGAAGATTGTCACTTGAAAAGAGAGATTTTTAAAATAGGCCTTGGGAATTTTTAGTTGCACTATTTGATGGGCAGTTTTCTTATGTCTTTCTATAGTGATGGTTCGTGTGCATGCTTCAGCTATAATGCTACTTCTGCCTGATTCCTTTACACACATATATATAGATGTACTCAATTTTGTACATTTTGGGACTGAGAAGACAGCTTTTTTCTTTATAGCTAAATGAGGATGACAGCTAAGAATGTCATGCCAATTGTCACACAAAAATGGGTCATATCATAGTATGTTTATATAAACATTAACTGCTAGACAGTCTTTTCCTAATTCATCATGGAAGGGAATAGTGTTCCCATGTGTACCTCTATTCAACATAAGTATTTCACAATGCATCTATTATACTGCACAGCTATAGCTGCTTGTACTCTTACTCACTTCTATTTACCCTACTTGTCAGTAAATTTTTCACTGCAACTGAAAGCTTGACAAGATAATAATTAATGGCACTTTTGTTTTGTAATAAGGTTGGCAGACGGCATTATTTCACTCCTGCAAATGAGAGTGTCCTCGGCTTCATCTGCGGCAAAGTAGAATTATTGAGAGACAATTTCTATGGTTCTATTGTCAACGGAGTTATTAACAATAACAGTACTTACAATTTGTGGATAGAGTTATTAACAACAATTAACAGCATTTACAATTTGTGGACGGATGGTTGGGCATTTGTTTCAATGCAATGATTTCATTATAGTAGAGATTGTTGGGTGTTATGAGCTCTTGGCATGCACAACATTAGCCCTTTCATTTCTTTCACAAATATTGAAGTATAATATTTAAAGCCTCGGAATGTTTATTAGGTGGTGACAGCAGAGAGAATATTCATATATGAGGGGAATGTTATTAAGTGGCGACAGCAGCGACAAGAAGGAAGAACAAAATTGACTTTCTAACAGTTCACACTGATCTCAAATCTACTGTACGAGCAGTGTATTTAACAAACACCAAACATGTGAACAGCACAGTGGATGCAAAGTTGGAAATGAGCTGCTTGTTTAAGTCTTTTTTTGGTTGCCGGGAGGAACCAAGAGTTCAGCCCAGTGACCTGGAGCTTAGCTCTTTACAGGACAACGACAAGCATCCTCTATAAGGTCTTAGATTTGATGGGTTATCTCTAAAATTTGTAAGATTGCAGAGAGCACAAATATAGATTCATTATCCTACAGATTTGTCTGGTATTTCCCTAGGAGATTATCCTTGGTCTGCTTTTGTGCAAACTGGTAATTTTTGTAGTTCTCTAAGGAACAACATAAAATATTTTCAATTATAACTTTATCGTATATGTACTATATGGGATAACACAAATAAAAATAAGTTTTTTAAATTATAAACATGGGTACAATATGCTATGCAATTGAAATTTTGTAATATATTTTTAATATTCTTAAAGCTTTATTGATATGGAAAGAAGTAAAGAGAATGAGAAGTTTCAAAACTTCAAGTGTATTTTACATTCCTTCTATTCATAAATTTTTGAGGTGTTTCTGAGCTAAGTAGGTGCCCTTAAACCATTACTACAATGTATACTCACTGAAGACACCTTAAAATGGTTAAAAAATACATTAATCAAATCCTGCTAAATTTTAATTATCTAATTAAAAAAAATGTTATATAATATAATAAATATTTCCAAGGTATTTGAAGACATCTTAAAATGAGCTCTAAATACGTGTACCTATTGACCATCCACTAGCACCTTGGGGTGCTGTTACTAGCTTGCTTCCACTTGATTTTGATGAGATTATAAACAATCTCTCTTTAATTCTAAGTCGATGATATAGGAACTCCATCCTATAAAAGACCCAACATTGTATAAACAAGGACTGATCAAAGAGATTTATTTTATGAATACCATATACACAAGAATACGCAAATTTTAAAATGACAAGATGACTTGTGTATCTACCCAAAAAAATTAAACAAATATACAGATGTGCTGTTTCTATCATAGGGGCACAGGAGAGCCCATAACCCAAGGCCCCTTAAACTCAGACTTAATACTCTCAAAATAAGCAAGAAATATGGGTGTTCTCAGAAGACCAATACAATAGAGTACATTGTTCTGAAATTCTGCCTACTCAGCTTCAAAATCGTATGATACAGACATCAAATTGGTCCATCTCCAGTGCCCACCACCGGTAGTGAAATAGACCATACTGCCAACCTGTCTCAACATTCATTGGCTAGTGTTACACAATTGATGGCCTTTATTGATGAAAACACAAATAAAATCACCAGAGAGATCTCATATATTTCAAAATATTATATAGAATGACACGGATAGCAATTGCAACAAATTTCACTATAAGTTTTGCTTTGGTATCAATGGAAGCATTTGAATGCATATTATATCATTAAGAGAGACATTTAAAACTAGCATGGTCTTCTCATGTAATGAGCTTACAGAAATAGACTGGCACCTGAGACATAAAAGCTCCACTCAAGATGCTGTGTTACCAATTGATGGCCTTTATTGACGAAAAAACAAAAAAAAAGCATCAGAGAGATCTCATATATTTCAAAATATTATATAGAATGACACGGATAGCAGTTGCAGCAAATTTCACTATAAGTTTTGCTTTGGTATCAATGGAAGCATTTGAATGCATATTATATCATTAAGAGAGACATTTAAAACTAGCATGGTCTGCTCATGTAATGAGCTTACAGAAATAGACTGGCACCTGAGACGTAAAAGCTATACTCAAGATGCGGTGTTACCGAGTTTGCACCCACAGGCCCCAAACCGGGTGTGGGTATGCACCGGGTTCAGGTGCGTCTGTGGGTTCGTGCTGGGTGCGCACAGGGTGCGTGCCCAGCACTGTGGGTTCGCACACCTGTGAACCCATGCACGCGCAGCTCTTGCGCGTACAATGTAAGCACCCAGCGCAAACCCGGGCGGACCCACGGCTCAGCTTAAAAAAAGTGGGCTCAAAGTTAAATAAAAAACTTTTTTTTTTTAACTCCTAACCCTAAAACGGCCCAATATGAGGCCTTCAAACACGCTTACAGAGATGCAAGTGTAATAGAGGAACAAATCTTACAGTCATTGAGAACCAAGTATATAAGAGATACTAGGTGGCATAAAAACCTTAAATCTGAAGCATCAAGCATTTTGTAAAATACTCTACTAGTTCTGATCCAAAAATTTGCCCTTTTAGTAGTTTCTTTGATGGCATGAATGCACAGTTTCAGAGTTCATCGGTTGTGACATTGGTTTGATATGTGTTTAGGCAGATTTCTTTGCTCAGAAATGAAGAGAAACATATACTGGATGAACAAAAAAAATTTGTATTTGCGGATAAATTGAAATGACAATGTTCCTTTTTAATGTGCAAGAGCTGATAAAAATCTACAAGAAAAGTGATACAAAATTCTGACCTTTCATTGCATGTACCAATTTATAAATGATTTTTTCAGTGCTCAGAATTACATATACTGGTCCGAAAAGGATGTTGCAGCACTCAGAAATACACAGCAGCATATAGGCAGTGCACTGAATCATTTATATTGCTCAGAATTACTGCCATGTCTAGCATACAGGATTACCAAGACTAAAATGTGTGTGTGTGTGTGTGTGTGTGTATACACACACATGTGCATCCATACACACCCGTCCCCGAACCCGAACCAGCAACTTAGTCAAGATGCTAGTAGTGACAATCGAGCTCGTCCATAGTAAAAGCTATCACACAAATGTAATGTCTCATTTCATACTGTAGGATGTCCTGATGTAAGACTAGCATGATCTGCTCAGGTAATTAGGTTACAGAAAGTGAGAAAGATTACTGCATATGGGACATGATGGTGTGCTCATATAATTAGATTAATGAGGCCTGTTGTCGCATATGAAACATGAAAGCTATAATATTGACACTAGCTATGAAAATAGAGGCCTCATCGAATAAAAAAAAAGATATTACACGAGGCAAAGTCTCATTTGATGCTGTGGGATGTCATAACTACTAAGCTAACAAAACTGAAGTTTGCCATGCTATCAACAAACTCTATTTAAAGTCTACAAAAATAATGATGCAATTGAATGACGATGATATAAGCCCCAAAACAAACAACTTGCATTATTCCAGGAGTCAAAACAATGAAGATTCACGAATAAATAATATAGAAAATGTTTCTAAAAAATGGTTATTGGGAGAGCAAGAGAAGAAACACAAAAGATTAAAAATTCATTGTCATTGTAATGTTACAGCCAGACAAGAAAATAAGTTAAATGAAATGAAGCATCCCAAGCTATACCAAGTAATTATTTTTCTAGAAAATGAGATATAATAATTCCTAGCTTTGCCTATCCTCTACGAAAGACATGAAGAAATGCTATGTAATAACATGCAATGGAAATGATTGATTTACCTAGATTAGAGATAATATCCCCTTAAGGTGTTCACAGCAGATGCATGCCATATCAATGAAAGCTCCACAAACTACAGCAAGAAATCAGCATAAGAAAAAAATTAGTACCAATTACCAATGGCAATAATATAAAATCATTTACAGAATCCTGGAGATAACTCCAGCTTGAACTACATACATCTCATGCAAACCTTGAATCACAAGAGAATTGAGCTCAGAATCAGAAACAACAAAATCGGCATCGTCCCTTCTTCTTTAAGTAGCTGGAGTCTGCTTGTTTCATCTTTACCGGGCTACTATTCCATTCATTTGGTAATCTGTAGAGCAGTTTGAGAAAGGCTATGAACAAGATTTAAGTTTAATTTCTCCTATTTTGTTCATTTTTCTCAATGACAACAATACTTAAAACAAAAAAGGAGTTTGGATAATCACATACATTGGGAAAGCAAATGAGCGGGTGCTAGCTGTGCTACTGTCAGAACGGGTGGAGAGGCTCCCAGAGTATGGAATCGGACCAGATGAATATGATAAACGTCCAGATAGAGGAATTTGTCCAGAATGTGATGGCCCAGATATAGAAATTGGTCCCGAGTGAGTATAAACAGACGATTCAGATGCATTATCGTTTACATTAACTTTGTCAGATACATCACACCTCACTTCATTTATACTTTGTCTTGGAACATTCCAACCCATTTCTAAGAAGCATACCTGTCCGGCTGGGCTCCCTGTAAATGCAGAACATCCGACATTTTTTTGTCCCTGGTTCTCCATACTCCTTGTTTCTTCATTATCCACAATGGCAGTTGTGGAGGTATGAACCTGGACAAAATTCTCTGCAGTATATGGATTAGTTGAGTTATCACTTTTTTGTAAATATGGTTCTTCAACTGACTTTTTAAGATCTACCTCACTCCCTAGCAGCTTCTCGGAGAGAACTTTCTGAACAATGGCAGGGTCAATTTGAAAATTGTCAGAGGCCTTCAGCATCGATCCTTCACTTTTTGAAGAACTAACATCTGATAAATGCTCAGAGACAGCATGACCTGTCAACAGACTTGCACTTGATACTGAATGACTTTCCAATGATTCAAATGACGCTGGCATAAACTGAGCCTCCACTTCTGAGATTGCAAAAGGGTTTGTCCTCAATTGAAACTTTTCTGATAAACAAACTTCTGAATTTACTTGCGATAAATGACCCATATCCTTACTCATTTTTCCTTCTGGTTCAGAGTTTTTATCTGCACTTGGTGCTGTATGACTTCCCAGAGATGTAGAATGAAACCCTGGTATAAACTGAGCATTTGATACTGAATGATTTTCCAATGATGCAAATGACTCTGGCATAAACTGGGCCTCCTCTTCCATGAGTGCAAAAGGGTTTGTCCTCATATGAAAATTATTTGATAGATAAAGCTCTGCATCTTCATGAGATACATAGCCCCTGTCTGTTATTTTTCCTTCTGCTTCAAAAATTCCACTTAAATCTGAATGCCTTCTCAGTGATGGAGAAGCCGATTCTGAAATAAACTGTGCATCCTGTTCTGAGTCTGCAAATGGGTTTGTCCTTTTTCGGAACTTATTTGATAAATAATGCTCTGTGTTTACTTGATATGAATAACTAATATCCTCCTCTTTTCGTTCTGCATTAAAGCTATCATCAATACAATTGACATTGGAAGTGATACCCTTATCATGACTTCCATCTGAATAATCAACGAAATTGTACCATTGTTCATCATACCTATCACCATATTTTGCTAGACATCCTAAGATGTTTTCTTTCTTCTCTAAAGTGGCATTTCCCCTCCTGCATTCATTGAAGGAATGGGGAGCTTCATTTTGATTGCCCTCATCAATTTCTTTAAAGGAAATGGGAAAAGTCTCATCTACTTTTAGGGAGTTTAATATAACTGCTTCATCTAACATGCCATTTTCATCTTCATTCCTTTTATTTAGTTGAGAACATGGCAGTTCACCCTGGATAAGCCTATCCCAATCATCGCCTGATGAAGTTTTATCTTCTGGCTTACATTGTTTATTTCTAAGGCCAATACTGCAACAAGAACTTTCAATTGCAGCAGAAGGCATGACAGGTGATGGTTTCTCAAAATAAATGTTACGATCCAAAGATATCACAACTATATCCTCTGAAGGGACTCCCTCATCAATACTAATATCCCGTAATCCATGCTCACCATCCTCTACAAGACACATAGAAATGCCTGATCTAGATGCTGTAGGAGTGATACTATTTGGAGTTCTCGTTTCTTCTATAGATAACTGATGGCTAATTCTTGGAGAACATTCCTGAGTTGGACCAGTGAGAGATGGAACCTTCTGACCATTTTCAGGGTTAAGAGGTACTGCTGATTGGTCATTGGCACTAGCTTTGCTGCAAGTAAGTGAATCCACTTCACAAATCGACATATTCGTCATGTTAGGTGCCAACTTTGAAAAAGTATTAAGGTCAACTTTGTCATTTATGATATCAGTCGCTAAAGCTATTTTATCAACTGCAGTAGGTTTCCCAACAGAATCCATCTCTTCCTTAGTCGCATGGTCAATCGCTGGGATACCAACAGGTGCTGCATTCTCATCATACTCTACTCTTCTTGAGGGATAATGTTCTGCTCTTGGACTGTGTGGTTTTGCTTGCATATCTGCAACAGAAACACCATGGTAAAAAGGTGGTACATGTGGGAATACACTTATCATTTATAATAAAGAAAATTACACAGAGCATATCAAACAAAAAATTATGAGTCATTTTATTGCATCATCTGATCAGCAGGGTAGACCGTCCCACATAACTCTTCATTTGTATCCAGTCTGTAAAATCCCAAAGGCAGCCATTGCCAGGTAGGAGCACTGCACTTTTCAGCTCTCTTCTTTGGTTTCCTACCCCCTTCAATGGAAGCATCTTTGAATTTATCATCTACCAATAATTTGAATCAGCTTTATATTTTATAAAGAATTGCTATAACTTCAAATCTATGAGGTTTATTTATCAACAAATTATAGAACCTTTGAAAGACTTGGTGAAACATGCTTCAACCTCAAACAAAAGACTCTCCACGCAAGTATTCATTACCTTTCACCACATGCATTCCGCAAACCTTTGCACATTTTACAATATTGAAAGATAATTATTAATTTGTTAACTTGAAATTTCATTCCAGCTGAATCAATGTTTTCCAGTGTCAAGACACAATAGATTAAGCATCCTTCTTTTATTGGATCAAAATGTATAGCATGCTCCAAACAATCATTTGTTCATTTTGTTTGACATGTCCTTCAACCAAAACATGACACTCCCACTCTTTCTACGTAGATTGAGCACATATTTGAAAAGAAAAGTACCAATTAACCTGCACAAAAAAAAGCAATACCAACGAAATTTTAAATGCACTAGAAAGAAATAATGGCACACATACAATAGAGCAAGAGCTTTTACTCTGCAAACCCTTTCGGGAAAAAACCTAGCAAACATAGCACTCACTGCATTAACTCAATCATTCACAATACAATCAGAAAATTTCACACTTGTGCTTAACTCTAATCCATGTGTAAGCATATATAGGAACATTAATAGAATGGGTCTAAAACCACGGCCTGAAACAAAACCACCCATAAGGATTAAAAGAACTTTCCTTTGTGGCAAGGTGTACAATATTTAAGAGGTGACATTCAATAAATCTCCTACTTGTCGAATTATTTGCATATAAGACCGCACGTAGATTATTTACGCTGCTAAGGATGACTATGACCATTGATTTCTTGCACCAACAAAACTTATCAATAATAACTTCATCAACAAGCCAACAACATTCTCCAAGATATCACCCTTCTCAACATCTCATCATCAACTGTCTCTAACAAAATTTTACTGCATGTCACCATGCATTGTCTAAGCATAATAAGTGGGATTCTTTTCTGAACATAATGTGCTTTGATTGTGGCAATTTGTCCAAACAATTTTACATGAAAACCCAGAGTATTGCACTCCCCGTGTTAAATCAACTGTTCACAATACAATTAGATATTTCACACTTCTGCTAAACTCTAAACCATGTGCAAGAATTTAGGAGCAAATTAGTTCAAGAAAAAACTAAGTGGTACAACAATACAATGGGCCCACAGGCCGAAAGAAAACCAGCCATAAGGACATTAAATCCTTAAAAATTCCCTTTCTCACAAGGTGTACAATCGTTAAGGGGTGTTAAAGCATGCAAAATATACAATACATCCAATAAATCTCCCACTTGTTGAATTATTTACATATAAGACCACACTGTTGGTACTCTTAAATTTGGAACAAATTTGGAGTGACCATGTTAAATTTTTCAGACAAGCAAAAGTGAATACCTTTGAAAAATTGTGCGAGAAGACTCAGTTAGAGTGCATGTAAAAGGTGCCCGGATGATTTTTATGAGATACAACTTGGGGAGAGGTTTCAATGCCTTCCATTTGATGTATGCAGTGGGTCCCAGCTCCTGAGTTTCAGTTCTGACATGTTTAGGGAGTAGTCATTCTGAGGGGGT
>MU227134.1:4807657-4821247 GCA_018584345.1 Thuja plicata
TCTTTGATGACATCTTGGTCTTCAGCAAGACATGGGAGGAGCACTTGAGACACTTGGATGAGGTTCTTAGCATCATGGAGAGTCAGTCTCTATTTGCAAAAGAATCCAAGTGTGAGTTTGGGTTGACAGAGATCCTCTAACTGGGACATGTGATAGGGGCAGATGGAGTTAAAGTTCATCAGGAGAAGATACAGGCAATCCTTGATTGGCTACCACCGCGGAATGTGTCAAACTTGAGAGGGTTCCTTGGGTTATATTCTTATTACAGGAAGTTTGTAAAGGGATTCTCTCAGACAACAGCACCCCTCACCGACCTCACTCGGAAAGGGGCTTTCAAGTGGACAGGTGAGACAGAGATAGTCTTTGATAGACTCAAGACTGTCATGAGTACGTGCCCAGTTCTAGCACTATCGAATTTCTCTCGTCTGTTTGTTCTAGAGTGTGATGCCTCAAGTAACAGGATTGGTGCAGTATTGATGCAGGACAGGCATCCCATAGCATACGAGAGAAGGAAACTAAAGGACAATGAGAGGTGTACTCTACGTATGACAAAGAAATGCTTGCCATCATGCATGCCTTAGCTAAATTCAAGCAGTATCTGGTGGGTGGCAAGTTTATAGTTAAAACGGATCACAATAGCCTGCGCTACTTCTTGGAGCAGAAAGAGTTGAACAAAAGGCAACAGAAGTGGGTTAGTAAAATCCAGGCATACGATTTTGACATTGAGTATGTCAAAGGCAAAAATAATATTGTGGTCGATGCACTTTCTAGGAGACCTTCAGTTGCAGCTTGTTGTGTTCTATCCGAGATTTTTGCAGATTGGAAATCCCACTTACTGGTTGAGTATTCTAAAAATACTCAAGCATGTCAGATTTTGGACGGACAGCTTCCCGATAACAGGTAAAAGGTAATTGATGACATCATCTTCTATAAGGACAGAATTTACCTAGTGCCAAATTCTAAGCTTAAGACTAAGATGAGGGTTGTTCATGATGCGCCCACAGCAGGACATCCAGAGTTTTTCAAAACCTACAGGCAGGTTAGAGAGAGGTTCTCATGGAAGGGCCTCAAGGATGATGTCCTCCAGTATGTCAGAGAGTGTCAGAATTGTCAGCAAAACAAGTCCGAACACGAGCATCCGGTCGGTTTACTGCAGCCCCTACCCATTCTAGCCTAGAGGTGGGAAGGTATTTCGATGGATTTTATTACTGGTTTGCCGAGAGTACAAAGCAAGGACAACATTTATCTGGTGGTGGACAGACTTACTAAGTTTGCTCACTTCTTTGCTATTGCAGCAGATTGGTCAGCTGCGCAAGTGGCTGAATTATTCCTCCGAGAGTTTTTCAGGCTGCATGGTCTTCCCAAGACCATTGTTAATGAAAGGGGCAGTAAGTTTCTCAGCACCTTTTGGCAGGAGTTGTTCAGGTTGGCAGGCACCGAATTGACTCCCAGCACCGGCTACCATCTACAGACGGATGGCCAGACGGAGATTGTGAACAAGTGGGTAGAAGGTTATCTCCGAAATTACGTAGCGGGGCAGCAGAGGGCTTGGGTTAGATGGTTGTACTCGGGGGAGTTTTGCTACAACTCCACCTATCATATGATGATTGGCATGTCACCATTTCGAGCTCTCTATGGCAGCGAGCCATTATCTTTTATAGACTTGGCTCTTCAGGACAGCAGGGCGTCGATTGCGAGAGACTAGCTTCAGGACCATCAGGATATCCTTAAGTCTCTTAGGGAGAACATTCAAAGAGCACAGAATCAGCAAAAGATGTATGCTGATAGACACCGGATAGAGCGGATTTTCGAGGCAGGGGATATGGTTTACCTTTGTCTCCATCCATACAGGCAGAGTTCTCTGAAGAAGAGTGGATCGGAAAAGCTCAAGCCCAGGTTTTATGGTCCCTACCGCATCTCCAGGAGCATTGGTGAGGTGGCGTATGAGCTCGAGCTGCCAGCCGACAGCCGGATTCATAATGTTTTTCATGTGTCTTGCCTCAAGAAGGCAATAGGACAGCAGATAGTCTCTTCAGTTGGATTACCCCCACTTGATGAGGAGGGTAAATTGGTTTTGGTGCCTGCTGAGGTGATTGAGATCAAAGAGAGGAAGCTGCGGAACAGGGCTATCAGAGAATACCTAATTCGATAGGACTTACCGATAGAGGATGCTACATGGGAGGGTGAGTCTATTATGCAACACCCTGCATTGAGATTGCTTGAGGGCAAGCAATCCCGGGAAGGGAGGACTGTAATGTCCCCAATCCCGCAGTAGGCCATTATGGCGCCTAGTTAGACTATCTCCCCCATCCGGATAGGCTAAGGGCTTCTTTCAGAGGATGTCAACCAGTCACAGGCTTCAGTGGGCAAGCATTTATTATTTGGGCTCATTTTATAAAGTAAAGTCACTTTACTTTATAAAAGGATATTATAAAGTCACTTTATGACTTTAAGTTACTTTATTTTATAAAAGTGACTTAAGTGACTTAAAGTAACTTAAGTGAGCACTTTTATCCCACATTGCTTAACTTGTGGAGTTTTCCCTCACTTCAAGGTTATAAAAGAAAAAGGCTTTCTTGGGAAAAGCACCATGAAAATAATATAAACAAAGAAATTAAAAGCTCTGGTTGCATTTGTGACTAGTCATATATTTCTTGAGGACGCAAACCCTTAAGGAAAGCATTGAAAGGTTGGACGTAGCCCCAACATTTCAGCAAGGTGGAATCACTACAGATTTCATACTCGAGCTCAAAGTGTAAGTGGACAAAACAAATATCTTTGCATCAGCATACTGGTTATTTAAGATACTTTTATTGCCATAGCAAAGGTCTCAATCAATACACAGGCAGTTGAACGTTGGTAAACCGAGAGTTTTATTAAACCTCATTGGTAAGAGTGATTAGCATTGGCGTAGGCTTCTTTGAAATAACGCACATATATATAAGTGAAGCACTGTATTGGGACCAAAAATCACCTACCTAAGTCGCGTGGGAAAGCATATACAGCAGACATCGGTTGTAAGGTGGTTGTTGTTTGAGCATACAGAAATCGTTTTCATTACTACACCTTAAGAGATTATATTGGTGCCAAATCCAAACACGCAGTCCAGCTTTGCCAAGGGACGTCTGAATTGGTAAAGAAAACGCGCGGGTGTTAGTATATCGCGTGGGCTGGTTGGAGCCGCGGGCTGAGTAGTGGTCGGGTGTAGTGGAAGAAGCTACAAGACGGAAGGAGCAGGAGCTGCTA
This sequence comes from Thuja plicata, assembly GCA_018584345.1. Lineage (NCBI taxonomy): Eukaryota > Viridiplantae > Streptophyta > Pinopsida > Cupressales > Cupressaceae > Thuja > Thuja plicata. The sequence continues at coordinate 4,810,904 of MU227134.1, forward strand.
CGGGTGTTGAGTATCGCGTGTGGGCTATCTTGAAGCCACGGGCTAGATAGTGGTCGGCGCGAGTGGGAGCTGCTACAGCAGTCTCGAACATTAAGAAAACTCACCACCGCATGGTATGCGTGGAGGACACCAGTGTTGGGCGCTGACAATATTGTTGAATATTTGTAAAGTGCAGACTTCGCGTGGGAAGCTATAACCAGTTTCAACGGGACATCAATGCCGCAGTTCTTTGGACCAGAGTGGCTTTACATTGTAGAGGTGGGAAAAGCATTAAAATGGTATGACTGCAATCCCGATTTCTGTATGGTGATATTTTAAATATGTATGATATGGTTTTCCTTGTAATGGCAAATTTGTGAGCTGGGAGAAAATGAAGTATTTAATTAAATTGCTGAGAGTTGATTGTATGGATAATGCAAACACTGGTTCCTAGTTACTTATGTATGAAATGGTTTCGTTGTCATAAGCTCCTATTTGTTCTCGTAGTAAACAAAAATAAAAATCAGAATAGGTCTGAAACTGAATTGTAAACGGTAAAGACCAGTCAAGATCATTACAAGCTGTTTGTCCATTTTAGTGGATCGAGTTTCCTCTTATTTGGATCGATTTCATCATTGCTTGAAATTGTTATTCCTTGTTTTGAAAATCTGAGATCAAAATCTTAAATTTTGGGCGCTTGCTGCTGAAATTCTCCAAGGTGGACATTTTGAGTTTTGAGGATAAGTCTTGGGCGGAATTCCTAGGCTTTAGAGGAATTCCGCCAAGACATTACTTGGCTCCACTTTGTCTTTTTTGCACTTAAATCTCCATTAGTGATGGGAAAAGGAGAGAAAATCACCCTGTTATCTTTTGAAATTGTGCAAGTTTGGCCCCTTTGTCTTTCATTTTCAGCCCATGGCGGAGATTTTGGGATGTGAGTAAAATTCCTCTCCCATAAAAATTCCGCCCCTCCTAAAGGCCTTGTTTCACTGGTAAATCCACAAGTTCTTAGCAGATTTCATCATTTTGGAGGGTTGGAAGGGAGTTCGATGTTGTTTTGCATCCATTCTTGTTCTTTGAATTCAAGGCGGAATTCCTTGGGGAAGAGGAATTCTGATCTGATCTGCTCTTTCATTGTTTTTGGGTAAAAAAAAAACTTGATTTCATCCTTCAAAATTTGCCAAATTTGATCTCTAATTATTGCCCTTAGCCACACCAAATTCTGGAGTTGAACAATTTTAAAAAAAAATCTCATGTTGAGAGGGCGGAGATTTTGAGTTTAGAGGAATTCCTTAGGGCAGAATTCCTTGGAAGAGAGGAATTCCGCCAAGACTTGATTCTCCTTCAATACTGACTTCTTCAATTCCTCGTCATTTCATCTTTAAACTTCTTCAACTCTCAGCATTTGCCATCCTCCTTCGTTGATTATTTCTCCCCTCCACTTGAGCATCTAGCTCATATTAAAATTTATCTTCATTGCAGCGGTGGATATTTTGGTGAGAGAGGAAAGATTAAGGGCAGAATTCCTTGGAAGAGAGGAATTTCGACCTCCTTTCATGCCCCTTTTTTGCTAAACAAAATTCTGAGCATTATCCCTTTTCCCCTCATCATTTCAACCTCCAACTATCAATTTTCAATCCTCACACCTCGGCTACTTGTCTCCATGGAGGCAACTGAGTTTTTCATTGGCGGAGATCTTAGGAGTTGAGGAAAGATTAAGGGTGGAATTCCTTGGCTGAGAGTTATTCCGCCACCCTTCATGTGCCTTGTCATGCTTCAAAATTCCTATTTTTCCTTCACAAATTCATCATTTCAATTGCCTTGACCATCCATTTCTTAATCCCATCAACGTTTGGTGTTTTCTCTTGGGCAGAAGTTTTAGGATTAGAGGAATTGACCTTGGGCGGAATTCCTGGGAAGAGAGGAATTCCGCCATCCTTTGCTCTCTTCATCCAGACTTGGTCAATTTTTTTACCTCAAAGGGCGAAGTGATTTATATAAAATATAACATTTAAATATAAGTTACATTTATTTCTTTTCTTATACTATAAATATTGTCAGGATGTTTGAGATAGGTTTCAGCTTCATAGGAGTTATAATAAAGATTTTAGATTTTGGGAGTTTCTAAGAAATTCCAAACAGCCAAATTTCAAAATTCAACACGCCTTGAGCAGTGTTACTTCCCATAACCTTTCCTGACTTTCTAAGGTGAAATTGAAGTTGGAACAAGGATTTTCAAAAGGTTCTAACTCATTTCATCACAAATCCTTTGATTTCATTCTCATTTCCCTAGCTAACTTAGCCCAACTCTCGCCCATATCCTTGACAGACTTGACTTCCCAACAAGCCAAAGTTACCAAGACTCATCTCTTCGACTTGGAGACTTGAAAATTGCCACCACCTAAAAGCACTACTCCTACTGCCAAAGCAAAAAAGAGGGTCTCCATTTTCAATGGGGTGATGATGTGAAAACCTCACAACACTACCCATGCTCCTTGTACACCATGATCCTATGCAAATTTTATTCTTGAACAAGTGTAATTCATCTACCTACAAATTTATGGTAGCTATGACAAGGTTTTAATGTTGAGGTGTTGTTGCTTTCTATGCTTATGGGTTGTTTTTGGACTAAACATTGAATTCCAATGGCTATATATGCCTCGTTGTAAGATGCAATGAATGATGCCCAGTTGGCTAGCTTGAGGATTAATCCTTGTTATAAATACTTTGTATCTAATCAGTTTAGTCGAGGATATAAATTCTTGCATGTCTCATATCGTCCCTTATATCTCCACCTATTGTAAGCTTTTAGAGAAGGAATAAAATGTAGACATACCTTTATGTTATGAATGTCTCCAAAATTGATTGGGCTTGTTTAGGAGATGGCATGTTTTGTTCACCTTAAAAGATATTGTTGACATTTTCATGTCCCACTTCATTGACCATTGATCATAATCAATCTGAGACATCCTAAAAGGGCCATCTCGCACGAAATAATGCTTCTTGTTGTCACACTAATTTCCCCTTTCATGTTTTAGTCAATTGCTCAAGTTGGAAAAACCAAAAATTGACTAAGTGTGAAAGTTATCAAAGTTTTGGATTTTGGTGTTGCCACGTCAGCATACCTTTCCTTACAATCTCAATTCCCTAGCCCAATCCTTCAAAATCAATTGTGATGTGCCTTTCAGAGTGCCAGAGTTTTGAGGGTATCCATCCTTGCATGTCTTTCCTATCCCTCTTAAAACCCCACCTTGAGGCCTTGAAAATTGCATATGTTGATTATTGACTTTTCAGGCTGTCAAGGTTTCCCTTCTGCGCATACCATTCATCCATCTCTATGATCTTCAAAGTCTGAAACCTAAACGTTGTTTTGTCTAAATGTTGGAGATTTGCATCCCCTCATACCATTTCTAGGACCCATCGGGCCTCAATGTTTCCTCTACATTTCTATTATTTCCTGACTTCCCCAATGCCCCGATTCCCCGATGCTAACATCATCATCACAGTTGGACCTTTGGTCATTGCCTTGTCCAACATTTCCTTCTACACCTCCAAAGTTCTACTAAAATTCTTCAAAATTTATGTGTTGTGAACCTTTGGACTTTCGTATCCTACCTTCCCTCCATGCCTCGTCAGATTGTCCCTCGACACAACCACACCAAAAGTCTGAGATCTCAATTCCTTCAACCTATTTCCCTTATCGGAGTTTGGATTTTCATGTTCCCTTCTGCCACTTTTGGCACTCATCAAGCAATATGCCCAATGTTATAATGTCACCTTTTTGCACCTAGCTCAATACAAGTTTTCCATTAGCCTATTCCCCAATTTCCCGTAGGCTAAAAGGATATGGTTAGCGGACTCAGAGTCTTGAGGCGTGCTCTAGCAGCAGTCTTCACAATTTCCGAATAGAATTTCTATTTATAGCAAATGGTTGTTTTTAATAAGTGTTATTTTTAGCAATTGATCTTGGCTTCTATTCTCTCTAAGCTCAGTCCAATACTTTCCAAATCTGGCCTTGGTGAGTTCTAATGTTTTCAAAGAGACATTTGATATTTGTCACTTAAGTCTTTTATAAAGTTACTTTATTACTTAAGTGAGGGTATCAAGGTCATAAAGTTTACTCCTTGTGTTACACCTCGTAAAGTGATAACATAAAGTTGTTTTTAAAAAGGGGCCAGATAGACTTCTTAAGGTGACACCAAGTAAGTGGGAATGTTTGAATGTTTTAAAAGATTGATACTTAGCCTCCCCAAAAGTGATGCCAAGACATGAGGAGAAAATAAAGTGTTATAAAATGCTTTTGGGAGCTCATGAAATGGGTCGAACATCTAAGGGCTCTCACTTGGTTATGCTTGCTTTGACAACTGTTAATGTATTGTAGCTTCGATCGGATTATTCCTATCGATGAAATCAAATGCATAAGTGGCCTATCGGCCTTGAGCATTTGATCACTATCCTTTCTTTTGTATTACTGTTATGATTATTGGTTATCATATACATGATTATTAATAAGTTACCAATCATGTATATATGTATATATATTTAATATTGCTAATATAGATGATATTATATATATACATATATACATGATATCATGGTTGAAAATATCGTGCGTCAATCATGATGTATCGCCGATATATCGCAGCTGAAAAACATGCCGATATAATCGTGGATTAACTCGACGCTGCTTTAATGAAAAACCCGCAACGATTTTAACTGGAAAAATCGCAAAAATTGTGTGGTTTTATTGCGAAAATATCGGTCACAAAAAACGCGAATCTGAAAACATTAAACACGTTAACGGTGAATCATGTATTATTTTAGGGTTTTTGCAGCGACGGTATTAAAAAGTGAAAACACGACTGCCACAATGTCTGCAACAAGGGCATCATTTGCGAGGGCTTCCCAGGTTTGTTTGTGACTCACGAACTGATTCAATTTATTTTTATTTGTTTATAATATAGTCACTGTGAATCGTGACTATAATATTGTAATAAGTGTTTATAATATAATATTATAATATTATAAACTAGTGTTTATATGACTGGTAAAATCGTAAAAGTCACTATGATTGAATAAATAATATGATAATACAGAGTAGAGTATTTATAATATTATACATAATAATATGTTAATACAATTTTTAACTTTCTATGACTGGTAACCGTAAAATATAATATAATGTTTTAAATTTTTAATATTATATTTATTTTATACATTATGTTTAAACAGTTACCAATTATATAATTTTATCAATTATTTTAAAATTTATATTAATATTCTTTTGAATCTTGATCTCTGTTACTTCATAGTTATATTTATTTTTATATGACTTTTGATATTATATTTCTGTTAGTTAACACTTAAGATATTATATTATCTAATATCTGATTTTTTATCCTTTTTGCAGACTTCCAGTGCCAGTAGCTGTATATATGTGTATATATGTGTTTTTAAGAATATTTTAAGACATTATATATTTTCAAATGTTCGATAAAAGCGTCGATTTATTTCCATTTTTTTGCCGAGTTTTCGGCGATAACGAGTTTTTCAAAAAAAATTGGTCGGCCGAGTTATTGCCGAGTACGAGTTTTTCAACTATGCAAGATATAAACTGTGATTAATCATATTATTGATATAAATCATACTGCTGATACTATGAGTTATATTAATGTTAGTTATGCTGTTAATAACATGTTAGTATTAATTATATTGTTAATACAGTAATACTTATTAATGCCTTCATCTATATTGAGTATCGATTCACATTTTATATATATATATATATATATATATATATATATATATATATATATATATTNTTATATATATATATATATATATATATATATATATATATATATATATATATATTGATATTGATATCATTATATGCTATCAAAGATAGCATCTAATGATACCAATATGTATATTGGTTAATGATTAATGAGAATCGATAATATTAATGAGGCTGTGATTTGAGTATCGATATTAATATTAACAAGCACCGATAACAAGTATCGGTGATAACTAATGAATACCGATTAAGTTAGTATCTGTTGAGATTACTAAACAGCATACTACATATTGATTGGATCGTATGAGACATGTCTCTATGTAAACTTAGTTTACGTAGAGACATGTCCCTACGGGACATGCCTCCTCTCCTCATATATATTGCGAGTGTGTTGTATCTTGTTAGTACAGAAAAACATACAGTGTGACTCAAGTACAGCATTCACATATATATTTGGTATTATTGTATCAAAGTAATTTGAGTGAAATTCATATAAAGTGCAGATCCATAATTCAGTCAAGCATCTTCTCATTAATATAATATATATTATTATATATAGATATGTCAAGATCTTATTATTAATATATATTAATATTATAATTATATTATTATATATATTCAAGAATAATATATTGAGATATTATATAAGATAGAAAAATTAAAATTATTATAACCTCTAAATCTGATCATACTTTAACAACAACTAACTGTTATGACGCTGAATTGATTTCTAGAGTTCATCTTTTGCTGGATAGAGGACGAAATCCATCTTCTAGGTAGCTGGTTTTGTTGGTGAAATATCCACCCCCATTGGTTGGTGCTTTGGGGTTGGGGTTACTTAGTTATTTTGGTTTAAGGGTGATTTTTGGCTTGAAGAGATGTGAAGGCATATTCAGTTTTCTAATGTGTGTTTCATGATTTGAGTCTGGTATGTGCTTATTTGGAGTGTGGTGTGTGCTTATTTGGAGTGTGGTTTGAGTTAGGAGAAGTTTAGAAACATTTTCTGAGTGCTGGTATGAAATGTATGAGTTTGTGCTTTTTATGAGTTTCTAAATATCATCTTTCTGCTCATATCTCCATGAGTTTGATGGCAATCATTCTGGATATTATTTCCGAATGTTCTTCACAGCTGGATGTCCCAAATAGAGCATTCACTTGGCATATTGGTGAAGTATTGATTTTTAGAGGCTGGTCGCCCATTCTTGGAGGTCTGTACCATCCTACCTTGGCACGTGGGGCTTGTAGCAGGTTTGAAATCTACATATTGGTAGTTCTGTATCATCATTCTTGGTTGCTTGTAATTGTTGGTGTAGTTTGCTTAATGGTGGAGCAGATTTAATGGTGTTTGGAGGCTTGGTAATTAATCTTACTATTTGCCCTCGTTGTGAACTATTGATTTTTAGAGGCTGGTCGCTCATTCTTGGAGGTCTGTACCATCCTACCTTGGCACGTGGGGCTTGTAGCAGATTCAAAATCTACATATTGGTAGCTCTGTATCATCGTTCTTGGTCGCTTGTAATTGTTGGTGTAGTTTTCTTAATGGTGGAGCAGATTTAATGGTGTTTGGAGGCTTGGTCCATATCGTTAGTGAAAAGGGGGTTCAAGTGCACCAAGAGAAGATTCAAGTCATCCTAGATTGGCCTCCACCAAAGACCCTCACAGAATCACATGGTTTCTATGGGCTATGTAGCGATTATAGAAGGTTTGCTGAAGGATTTTCTCAACTTGGGACACCCTTAACAAGTCCAACCAAGAAAGGAGCTTTTAAATGGATGGATGAGGCGCAATGGGTGTTTGATAAATTGAAGGAGATTATAAGAAAATGTCCAGTTCTTGCCCTACCAAATTTCAATCAGCCCTTTGTACTAGAATGCAACGCATCAGGAGAAGGAATTGAGGCAGTCTTGATGTGAAACGAGCATCCTATTGCTTTTGAAAGTAGGAAGTTGAAAGACAATGAAAAATTGTACTCTACATATGACAAGGAAATGTTTGCCATAATGCATGCATTGACCAAGTTTCGACAATATCTAGTTGGTGGAAAGTTTGTAGTGAGACCGGATCATACTAGTTTGAAATACTTCTTGGAGCAAAAAGATCTTAATGAGCATCAACAAAAATGGGTTCATAATATCAAGCATATGATTTTGAAATTGAAAATGTAAAAGGAAAAAGGAATGTGATTGTCGATGCCCTACCCCGGAAACCAATTGTTTGCTCATTGTCAAAGATCTCAACTGATTGGAAAGCGCAGCTTCTAGTAGAATATTCAAAGAACACCTTTGCGTGTGAATTAATAGATGGACAAATTCAAGATAGAATTAAAGATGACCAATAGAACGTAGTGGATGACATTATTTATTACAAAGAATCTACCTATTTCCTGAATCAAAACTAAAGGAGAAGATCTTAAGAGCTGTCAATACACAACCATTGGTAGGACACCCAGGGTACTTTAAAACCTACAAACAAAGTTAGAGAAATATTCTCTTGGAAGGGCCCAAAAAATGTTCTTTGCTTTGTAAGAGAATGCACCACTTGTCAACAAAATAAATCAGAACATGCAGGGTTATTACAACCACTTCACATCCGGCACAAAAATGGGAGAGCATCTCAATGGACTTTACCACTGGAATGCCTAAGGTCCATGGCACAGATTGTATCTTTGTTGTTGTCGATCGGCTAACCAAGTATGCACACTTTTTTGTTATCCCGTCAAAATACAAAGCACCACAAGTTGCGGAATTGGTCTTCAAAGAATTATTCAAGCTCCATAGACTTCTGAAAAAACATTGTAAGTGATCGTGATAGCAGATTTCTTGGTATCTTTTGGACTAAATTATTCAAGCTATCACGCACAGAGTTAACACTAAGAACCAGCTACCACCCACAAACAAACGGGCAAACCGAGATTGTAAATAAATGGGTTGAAGGCTACTTGCATAACTATGTGGCAAGACAGCAAAAGACTTGGATCAAAAGGCTTCATCTAGGAGAGTATTGCTATAATACTACTTACCACATATCAATTAGAATGACACCTTTCAAAGTAATATATAGATATGATGTATCATCATTCTTAGACATGGCATTTAGAGAAAGCAAGGCACCTAAGGCCAAAGAATGGATACAAGAATGTCAAGATATTCATAAATCCCTTAAGAATAACTTACAACGCGCTCAAAATCAAAAAAGATCTACATGAATAAGCATCGGGTGGAGCAAATTTTGAGATTGGGAATTTGGTTTCGCCTACAACCATATCAACAATCATCCCTGAAGAAGAGTGGCGTAGAAAAGTTGAAGCCCCAATTCTATGGACCTTGTAAGGTGATCAAGAGAATAGGAGAAGTGGCCTATGAACTAGAACTACCAGAAAGTAGCAAAAAATACATAATGTAATCCATGTGTCATGCCTCAAGAAGGCTCTAGGACAACAATTCACCGCCTCCACAGAGCTTCCACCCTCGAATGAAGAAGGCAAGTTGGTTTTGGTCCCTAATGAAGTTATAGACATCAGGGAGAAAACGTTGAAGAAAAGGAGCATCAAAAAATACCTCAACAAATGGAAGGATCTACCCCTGGCAGACGCGACATGGGAAAATGAACAAGTACTCCAACATCCCAATCTAAGGTTGCTTGTGGGCAAGCGATTCTAAGGAGGGGAGGCTGAAATGATCCCATACAATCATCAAAACAAATCACCCAAGGAGAATATCATCGTCCAAAAGCATAGAACCCAAGCACGTTACATATAGTAATTAATTAGTAATATTGTTGGCAAAGAAGGGAGAAGTAATTAATAAGGGACTATTGTTGTCCAAAGAATTATTTATCGTTGTCCAAGAAGGAGGATATCAGTCTTATTAAAGATTAGTTATCTATCGGTTAAGAAAGAGGTCCAATTACGTGTAGGGGCACAACTAATGAAGAAGTTTGCAAGAGACTCAACCTAATGTGAGACACGACTCCTCACATCATATTCAATCGATAGATACTAAAGAGGAATTGTGGCCCACCAAGAAATCAACAAAAAAATTGTGAAATTGATATCTAAACTCATATCAGAAGTGTTATTTAAGAGCCTATGTGATGCAGGAGCATCCTGGGTGTAAGGGCAATCTTGCATCACCCAAAAATATTTCTGTTTTCTTTTCAATAAGGGCTACCTTGTGCAGAGCTGTTATTTATGGAAACTTGATATTTTTAGTAAGTTGGTCATACGATCTCGGAATGTTCTGATTTTGCATGTGGAGGTTCATCTCAGTCATATCAGCCTGCCAGTAAAGTTTCATGGCTAAATCAGTTCTAGTTTTGAAGATATTGAAAATTTTCGGTATTGAAAACAGGGTACAGAAACTTCGAGCTCAGTTTTGAAGGCTTTAGAGGCCCCGAATGAGGTCGAAACTTGGGTTGAATGAAGCTTGCTTAATTTTGATGTTGTAGAGCGCTTCGTGGCATTTCTGAAATGGGGTTATAATAGTCAATCGGGTCAACTGATGATGACTTATGGTCTCCGGAAGTTGGGCCACCTGAAATAGCAGAAAATAATTTTCCTTCAAAATTTT